>JAODAL010073378.1:0-14754 GCA_025379985.1 Phyllomedusa bahiana | reverse complement strand
TAATCGTGACCTCGGAAATTTGGGGGCCACAACATCATCAGAGATCCATGCCTGATTCATCTTGTGAAAGTCAAACGATCAACACTATCTGTGGAAAGCCGGATGCGTTTGTCTGTAATGACTCCTCCAGCTGTGCTGAAGGTCCGCTCAGATATGACGCTGGCTGCTGGGCAGGACAACACCTCTATGGCGTGGCGAGCGAGCTCGGGCCATTCGTCCATTTTGGATACCCAGAAGTCTATTGGGTCCGGAACACATACAAAAACATCGGTGTTGAGACGCAGATAGTCGTGCACCATGATCTTAAGCTGGTCTCTGTGTGTTGGATGTGTGCCCTGCATTGCATGCATTGGTGAGGTGGTAAATAAAGATTGCCAGATGTGATCCATTAGGCTTCTGCCACCTTGCCTGCTGCTGCTGCTGCCGCTACGGCTACTTGGCACTCTACTGCTGTCAAGTCGCTGATGTTGTTCCACCGTGACATTTGAGGAACGTGAAGCAGACGCAACAGATGTCTCCAGTTGATCAATCAGCAAGGTCTCCATTTCCTGCATTTTACTCTCTATTTGGGTGGGTGGAAGGAAAGTGCTGAGTTTTGTTTTGTACCGGGGATCCAGGAGGGTGGCCACCCAGTAACTGTTGTTCATTTTGATGGCCTTAATGCGAGGATCATGTTGGAGGAAATGGAGCATCCAAGCACTCATGTGAGAGATGGAGCCTTGATTTCCCAAGCCTCTGGGTCGAGGGGCACTAGCAAACTGATCTTCCTCATCTTCCTCCGCCTCAAATTCGCGCCAACCTCTTTCCAAGGCAGGGACGTCGGTAACGTCGGTGTCTAGGAATACCTCCTCCTCCTCCTCCGCTTCCTCCGGCACAGCTTCAACACAGCCCTGACTTGCCTGAGATGATGCACCCTGAGAGCTGATGTGCTGCCTTGCACTAGCCCTGGACCCCGAACCACTGCCTAATGAAGACCGATAAAATTGAGAAACTGTCGGGCCTTGTGGATTCGACGGAGAGAAAGGCTCCGTGTCCGCATCTGTGTCCGTCTCCTCCTCCGTCGCTGGCGGGACCTGTTGTTTCAGAGTGTCCAACGATCGTTCCAGAACTAAGATCACCACAATGCTCATGCTGACAAGGGCATTGTCCGCACTGACCATTTTGGTGGCTTCTTCAAAACTGGCAAAGATGGTGCAGAGCTCTTTCACCCTCCACTCTCGGTGGCTCAACACCCCGAGGTCCGCACCGCTGCTTGTCAGGCCATGTGTCACTTCGTACTGCGTAATGGCATTGCGCTGCTGCCACAATCGCTGGAGCATGTGGAGGGTGGAATTCCAGCGTGTTGCCACGTCAACAATGAGACGGTTGACGGGGAGGCCGAGCTGATGCTGCAACGCAGCCAGGCGGGGTGAAGCAGGGTGCGAACGGAGGAAGTGCGAACTCAGACCTTGAGCCTTCCTCAGCAGGCAGTCTAGACCCGGGTAGCTCTTTAGAAATTCTGGAGGGAAAAGGTTCAGGGACATGTGCCAGGCAAGGGATGTGCTCCAGCTACTGATTTAAGGGCGGCCAGCAGATTTCGCCCGTTATCTCACACCACCTTCCCTGGCACAAGGCTCTTGTCACCCAGCCAGCACTCGGTCTCATTGCGGAGAGCCGTCCACAGCTCCTGACCTGTGTGTTGACGGTCTTCAAGACAGATTAATTTCAACACGGCCTGGTTTCTGTGGGCACGTGATGCCACCAGAGGACCTTGGGTGAAAGAGCCCTGCACCCTCCCTGCGGTGTTGAAGAGCGTGCACCGAGCCTGAGAGCCACCGTCACCACCAGAGACAACCACCCAGCACACCCAGTGAGCTGTCACAGAAAATATAGCGGCCCTTTGCCGTGCTTACTAGTCCCTGTGTCGGTGGTGAGATGGACTTTTCCGGACACAGATGCAGACAACGCGCTTGAATTTTAGATGACACGTGGCTGGCCAGGGAAAGGGGCAGGCTTTTCTGGCAAAGAAATGCCTGTCGGCATCTGGTATTGGGGGCAGGCAGGGGCCATGGACGTGGGGGAACCCTCTGTGTCCACCAGACGGAAAGGCAACATTTCCAAGGCCAAAAGCCCGGCAATGCCGACATTCAAAGGGTTTTGGCTTTGGGATGTTTTGGTGTTAAAGTGTTTTTCTGCTCCCAAACCTGGAAGACAGGGAAAGGGTGGTGCTAGACTGGCCGCTGTACGGCATGCAGGTCGTCAAACTGGCGGAAGGAGAAGGGGTAGGATGGGTCTCTGTTGGTGCTGAAGTTACTCGGGCAACGGTGGAGGCTGAAGCGGAGGCTGATCCCTGATCATGACTCTGAGAGACATGGGCAGGAGGAACGCTTGGTGGTGGCGGAGGAGGAGGCGTAGACAGAGGGTGTGACAGTTTGGGTTTGGGGACCCGGCGTCGGTCTAGCCTTTTTTGGCCAAGTTTTGCCTCCATTTAATCATGCATTCGCTGCTGTACTGACAGTTGGGGGTGGTTAAAAACCAAGTTTCTTGCCTCTATGTCATCGTCCAGGCGGCACCCTTTTGTTTATGTGGAAAACGGCTTTTAAGGGTTAAACCCTGGGCTAGGCCCGACACCTGGGAGGGGTGCAACTTTAGCCGGAGTGACGCTCGGCAGCCCCCCCCAGATGGGGTGTTGGGGTCAGGCCAACAGAGGGCCCGGAACCGCCCAATCAGCTGCGGGGCGGTGTCCAAAAAAAATTTTAAAAAGCTCAGTCCTCTCAGGCTTTGCCTGTGTGGGTTCCCTTTTTTCCTTGTGAGTTTTTGATTTGTTTTCCCTGTTATTGACTCGGTTGCCTTGATTCGTTTTGGACTCTGTCATGTATTTCCCTTTCCCGCTCTGTATGACCCTGGGGCTTTTTTTCTGTTTATTTCGGATTCGTTTGGGCTTTGGCGTTTTTGCCCTTTTTACCCTCGGACCGTTTGACCTTGCTTTTTCCCCCTGACCCCCTGCTTTTTAGCAGGGTAGGGACTGTTTTTCCATTTGGGGTTTGCCATCTAGGGCACACCCCCAGAGGCAGGGCAGTGGGCGGGGGGGAGTCGGGCCCCACTGACCTCGGGGAAAACCCCCCCTTAGTCAGGGCAGACATACATTTTAAACCCCCCTCAATATATAGCAGACACCACACTGATGCCCCTCCTCCCTGGGCGACTTCCCCTGCCACACTCCGGCGGACTGCCTCCGTGCGGGCCGCGGCAAACAATGAGAGGTACCCCCCCCCGGAGGCCCCGGAGAAAAATCCGAGCATGCGCAAGGCGCAAAAACTTATGTCGGACCCTGAGCTTCCCCAAAAAAAAAAAAAAAAAAAGGGGAAAAAAAAAAAAAAAAACGGCAGCACCGAACTGGCCGAGAGAAAAAAACGGGGGGCCCGCACCGGCAAGCGGGAAAGGGGCCCCAAGGAGAGGACGCACCCAAATAAAACAAAAAACTAAAATACAAAAGGATGAGTATTGGAAAACGTAAACATGCTGTTTATTCTTTTACCTTTTACCAATGCATGATGATGTTACAGAAAGGAAAAACACAATACTGATAAATAAAAATGTTGATGATCAATGCTTAATAATATTAATACCCCCATTGCGGATATTTTTCTGGTGGCCCAAAAGTATTAAGGTTAAATCCAAAACCTTCCGTCTCTGAGCAAAAGATTGAGATTCCACCCCGTTTAATAATTTTAAATTTTTTCAATGGCAAAAATACGGAAAAATTTATCACTCGCATTATGTGCCCTGATGAAAGTGTGTGCCGCGTTCGAGTGGTTCGGAACCAGGGTTTTGTTGTAATTAAAAGTTCACATGCACAACCTTCAACTTGGGGTGTAGAACCCCCAAAGTAAATCACTTCTGTCAATGATTAAAAAAATCATGCAGAGGTTTAAAATTTTAGGATGTTTTATATTGTAGGTTCTCCCGTGCACTTGAAAGGTCTTTGTCACCTGTAAAAAGGGGCACATGTTTTGGGGGGTAAGATCCAATTTTTTTAGAACCCTATTGTTTAAGCCAAGTCGTGGGAGCATTTTTTGAGTGTAAAATTTCTAGCTATATGATCCCCATCTTTTAGAACTTTTGGAAACAATGGCACCCATTAGCTAAGAATCCGAAAAATAGGATCTGAAAGATAGCTATATTATTCTGTATGTTTTTTTTAATTGGGAAAAAATGTGCATTTTTTTCTAGATTTTCAGTAGGGATCTTAGTATGTGAATGTGATGTTTAGAGGTTTGCATAGGAAGACCTGTTTTTTTTCTCCATATTGTGCGGGAAGTCGTAGGGCCCAATTTTGGTTTCCCTCTTAGTCAGCCGTTGACAGATGTTCGGGCTTTAGCGTAATCCCCCATAGGTGAAATTCGTTTGGGCCCTTTTGTAAGCTCTCCTAAGGGATAGCCAAGGGATTTCGAAGGCCCTGTAAAATGTAAAATAGTTTTTCCCGAAAATTTTTTACGGTAACTTTAGTTGAATAGGAAACCGGATATCCAGTGGTACCGACCCGAATTGAAACCAATGTTACGATAAAAGGAAAGTAAATTCAAATTAATGGTTTATTATTAAGGTACTGTACAATTGAATGCACGCATAAAAGGACCCCTGCCAGATCAATAACACAATCTATGTTTTTTCCTACCACTGGAGTCCCCAATAAAGGTTTCAATCTGAATAAATGTACAGTACTCAAACCCATGAAGGGCCAGATTGGGCCCAAATTTGGGGGGGGAAAAAATTAGCCCCCTGGCACCCCTTTTTTTGCAAATAAAATTTATCATCAAACAAAAAATAATTGGTTTTCATCAAAAATTCGAGTACGTACGATGTAACTTTGTAGTACAAAAAAAAAATTTTACTAAAATTGCAAAAATGATAATTTAAAAGAAAAAATGGCGACGTCCAGGGTTAAAAGTATACAGTGCTCAACATAAGGTGATCCAAGAAAAATGGTCCTGCAAGTGGACACCTGCATACAATTGAGACTTTCGCGTGTCTGAGGAACCCAGGTTTGGTTGTCCCAAGGGTTGCGCCGATCTACCATTCAATAGTTCTGAAAAAGTTCTGAAAATTAGGCTTCAATTTATCATTAAACGACCATTTAATTTGTTTTTTACACCAAAGGCGTGAACAAATTATTAGGACACTTTTGGAATCAACCAAAAATGGGGAATTTTTTTTAACTTCTTTCATGGGAAAGACATCAATTCTTTTTGGATTTTCGTTTCAGGAAAAACGGTCCTTATTTCTTTCGGGAAAATTAAAAATGGACATGTTACAGCAAATTGATATCATCACGACCTTAAAAAGAAAAATTGTATTTTTATCCAATTCAGGCGGAACTGAGTCTATGAATACATTCCAGCAAGTGTAACTAAGGAACTTCAGCAATTACAAATTACTATGTCAGGGAGTACCTTCCCAATCTGTCACTTTGATCAATTAGCAGGGTTTGAGTTGCAAAATATGAATGTTTTAAACCCTTTAAGTGGCAGCAAAGGGGGGGCCCCTAGTAGAAAAGTCTAACCCTTTATGCATCAAAATGACGTTGTACTATTGACCAAACATACTTTCAGCGTTTTGGGGTGATCCACCCCTGCATTCAAAAGGGAAAAACATTGCCCTTCTGCAGGAGGGATTACAGTTGGGAATTTTTCCCAGGCCGAAGTTGTTTTTCACTGTCCAAATCCTATTAAACCTTTCTGTTGGCTCCCTAAAAATCAAGGGAGTAAATCTCCTCAATGGACAATCTGTCTGGCATTGGGTCCCTCACTGAGCCTCTAGTGAATGGTTAGATTCGTGTCTGAACCCATTGGTACAAGCATACCGGGGTTTCCTGCAGGAAACGCGAGAGTACTCAATTGTATGTCAGGTTTCCACTGGAGGCCCATTTTCTTGGATCCTGTGATGTTTGAGGCATTGTTACTTCCATCCATGACTCGCCTTTTTTCTTTGAATTATCTTTTTGAAATTTTAGTAATTTTTCTTTTGTGTACAAATTTTACATGTGACTGTATCGAATTTTGTGACACAAAATTTTTTTTTGTTTGATATAAATTTTATTTAAAAAAAACGGGTGTGTCCAGGGGGCTAAGTTTTCCCCGGCTTTGGCCCAATCTGGTTGTCTGGTTGAGTACATGTACATTTATTCAGTTTGAATCTTTTTTTGGTAAGTCCGTGGTATGGAAGATACATAGATGATGTTTTATGTTCGGGCGGGGCCCTGGTCTGTGCATTCTTTTGTTACGTCCCCTTAATAATAATCCATGTAATTTGGATTTATTATCAAGTTGATCTTTAACGTGTTTTTTTTTTCGGGAAAATTTGGTACTCACTGGATATGGTTCATAATTCCACAAAAGTCTTACCGTAAAAAGTTTGCGGGAAAACATTTTTAATTTTACGGGCGCCCCATTCGAGACATACTCGTTGGCTACCCCTGTAGGGAAGCTTACTGGGGCCAAGCGTAATTGAGTCTAGGAGGATTACGTGGGCACCCCAGAAAATTGTCAAGTTGACTTTAGAGGTACCCATAGGGGCCCTACAAGTGCCCCAAATAGTGGAAAAAAAATTAGGCTTACCTATTGCAACCTCATAAATGTCAATTCACATGAAGATCCCTACGTAGTCATAAAAACAAAATGCACTTTTTCTAAAATTTAAAAAAATTATACAAAAAATTTAAGCTATCTTACGGTGACCCTATTTTCAGGAGGTCTTAGCTAATGGATCCCATGGGGTTTCCCAAAACGTTCTAAAACGATGGGATCTATAGCTAGAATTTATTAAGCTAAAAAAAATGTTTACGACTTGGCTTAAAAATATGGCTTTTAAGTGCGGTTCCTTCCCCCTCCCCAAAAACATGTGCCTTTTGGTGACAAGACTTTCAAGTGCCGGGAAAACCCTACATATACAACAGTCCCTTTAATTGAATCCTCTGCAGGATTTATTTAATAATTACGAATGTGATTTTACATTATGTGGGTTCTCATCCATAAAATTGAAGGTTCGTGCTGTGAAATTTGAATTAATCACAAACTGGATTTCCCTACCATCTCGAACGCGGCACGACATTCATACGGAAAAATGCGGTGATAAATTTTTCCGTTTTTTTTGCCTTGAAAAATTAAAATTTCTAAACGAGGGGGTAATTCAATATTTGCTCAGAGACAGGAAAAGGTTGGATGTTTAAACCCTTAGATACATTTTTTGGCCACGCGGATTAAAAAATTTCCCCAATGAGGTTTTTTTACATTTTTTAGCATTTATCATTCAACATTATTCTTTTTTCATGTTTTTTTGTTTGTCTTTCTGTAATATCATGCATTGGTAGATAAGGTAAAATGATATAAAGCATATTACGTTTTCCAATTCAGTGCCTTTTGTTTTTAGATTTTTTTATTTTACTTGGTGCGTTTTTCCTTGGGCGCCTTCCCCGCTTTTTCGGTGCATGGCCCCCCTTTTTTCTCTCGCCCAGTTCGGTGCTGCCCTTTTTTTTTTTTTTTTTTCTTTTTTTTTTTTTTTTTGGCAGACGCTCAGGCTGGGGCCTGAAGTTGGCGCATTGCGTACTCGGGTTTCTCCGGCACTTCGGATGGGGGGGTACGTATTTTGGTGGCGGTCCCGTCAGGAGGCGGTCCAAAGCCGGAGTTTGGGGGGAGAAAGTTGCCCGGGGCAGTGGGTGCGTCCCGTGATGGTGTTGCTTATATTGGGGGGGTTACTGTATGTGCATGCCTGATAAAAGGGGGTTCTCCCGAAAGCGTCGGTTTTTCCGCTGTATGTTTTTTATTAATGTTTAATAAAGATGTTTTTTACTTTGGAAAGCGGTCAACTCATTTTTCCTTTGGTTTGTTTCTACCACCGAAATATCCCTGGATCCGGGACACAGGTTTTTGGGGGTGGCTGTTTTCTTGTTCTACCAAGCACCTCCTTGCGTGACCTTATTATGCGTTTACTGCAAAAGGGGGCATTTTGACATGCTGGGGAATCAGAGGGGTTGTTAAAGAAAACCCCTGCTTGGTTCCCGGACCTTTGTGACAGGTTAAGCGGGGGGGGGGATTCCCCTGACCTGGCTGGCGGCATATCAGCAGACTTCTGCGCCCCCTTACCTTTTTTTAGGCGGGACATTACTGACACTAACCCATCGTCTTCCTCCTCGTCCCGTGATGAAGCGCTTAAACAAATTCTGTGAAAAAACCCTGTTGGATCCGAAATGTGTCATCATAAACTCAACACAGGTGACTTGGTCGTCCCGACATTCTGCATCCGGAGCTGGGGTAAAGTAAGAGAGACTGAAGGGGGGTTTTCCGACCGCCCGGGGTTTTTTCCAATTTACCCGGTTCCTTCTCCCCTGATGGCATCAGTAAATGGGGTCAGAGCAGAGGAAAAACATCATCTTTGGCCTCTTGTTTTTTTAACCCTGCCCTTTGACCCTAACCGCATTTTGTCATCAAAGAGGTTTCAGAAAATGGATTTTCACAGTGGTGGGTACAGAGTTGCTTTTTTGGTGCCCTTGTTCATGTTGAAAAGGGTGTGATGATGTGATGGGCAACTTTGTGGCCGTGGGTGGGGGGAGGGAGGTAAGATGCTGGGGTGCAGGGTTTCATTTAAACCCCTGAAGAACAGATTTCGACGCTGTTGTTATGAGTTTTAGGGCCCCGAACCCCGCGTGAAGGCCTGATGGTCCTGCAATGAGATCGTGGGATGGTGTTGTCGCCGCATGGGAAAGGAGCACTTCTCTCGTACCTATCTCCATGTCCTACCCCCTCCTTTTCTCGCTTACCCCTGAATTTGTCCATGGGTTTAGAAAAATAAAATTGAGAGGTATGGAAGAGTTTTTAAAATTTTTTTAAAAAACGGCAATCACAGTATTCTCAAATCCCTCAAATTAAAAAAAATTGTGGATTGAAATTTTTAAAGGGTAGGTACCCCTTCAAAAAAAAACTTGAGACCAAAAAATGAAAAAAAAACACCCCGTCTGAAATGTTATAGATAATAAAACGGTTTTTTGGCATTCAATTTCCCTGTGGTGATACAAAATTGCTGTATACAAATTTAAGCAAAAATAGCTTATCAAAAGCTTGATACCAAAAGTGAAAAAAAAATACCCGTCTGAAAAGTATACGGGGTAATAAAAAGGTATTTTTGACACCACAATTTTTCCCTGTGGGGACTACAAAATTTGGTTTTCAAATTAACTGCAAAGTAGCTCTACACAAAGCTTGATGCCCCAAAAATGAAAAAAACCTGTCTGAAATGTATCGGATTAAAAAAACGGTATTTTTGGACTATCAATTCCTGTGGTGACTACAAAAAGGGTGTATTTAAATTTACTGCAAAGTGCTTATAAAAAAGCTTGATGACAAAAAGTGAAAAAAAAAACCCGTCTGAATGTTACGGATAATAAAAGGTATTTTGGGACCCATCGTAAACCTATGGAGACTACAAAGTTGCTGGATATAAATTTACCTGCAGGTGGCTCTATCAACAAAGCTGGCCTGCGCCAAAGTGAAAAAAAACACGTATCTGAAATGTATACGGGATAATAAAAGGTATTTTTTGGCACCTATCAATTCACCTGTGGTGACTACAAAATTGCTGTATTCAAATTTAACTGCAAAGTAGCTCTATCAACAAAGCTTGACTGACCAAAAGTGAAAAAAAAACACCTGTCTGAAATGTATACGGATAATAAACGGTATTTTTGGCACCTATCAATTCACCTGTGGTGACTACAAAATTGCTGTATTCAAATTTAACTGCAAAGTAGCTCTATCAACAAAGCTTGACTGACCAAAAGTGAAAAAAACACCTGTCTGAAATGTATACGGATAATAAATGGTATTTTTGGCACCTATCAATTCACCTGTGGTGACTACAAAATTGCTTTATTCAAATTTAACTGCAAAGTAGCTCTATCAACAAAGCTTGACTGACCAAAAGTGAAAAAAACACCTGTCTGAAATGTATACGGATAATAAAAGGTATTTTTGGCACCTATCAGTACACCTGTGGTGACTACAAAGTTGCTGGATTCAAATTTAACTGCAAGGTGGCTCTATCAACAAAGCTGGCCTGCGCCAAAGTGAAAAAAACACATATCTGAAATGTTTACGGGTAATAAAAGGTATTTTTTGGCACCTATTCAATTCACCTGTGGTGACTACAAAATTGCTGGATTCAAATTGAACTGCAAGGTGGATATATCAACAAAGCTGGACTGGGCAAAATTGAAAAAGAACACCTATCTGAACTGTATACTGATAATAAAAGTGGAGTTTTGCACCTAACAGATAGACCTGCAGTTACTAGACAAGATCTGTCTCCTCATATAGGGCAATGGCTAAACAAAGTTTTGGCTGTACAATATCCAGTATCCTTTTATATAGCTTGTCTGTGTTCGCCCGCGGGCCCCCCCTTGCTCCCCCCTGTGACTTTACAGCGGTAGATGCTCCTTTAAAATTCTCTGCCTAACTACCTAAAATCTGCAAATCTCTGATCTAACTAAGTTCTAAGGATACAAAGCTAAAAGTAGAGCTGTCTCTGTGAAAAAATAGAATAAATTTCGTTTGAGCTATTTGCTGAGCTATTTGGACAGAGGCAGAGCGCACGTCCTACTGCTATTGAGACGCTGACACAATGATCATGAAAGGAAGGGCTGTTTATGTAAAACGAGGGTCATGTGATTTTTCCAGTCAATCGCTCCATACACATCCCAGTCATGACGTCGCACACACATCTCACCTGCTATTTCTGTAAGCTGATTTGCTGGCCGCCAAAATGACAGGAAGCGCCGAAAATGGCGCGATATTAATAGATTATGCACAGATTTTAACCTAAATTATCGCGTGATCTAAAAAATCCGATCAACGTAAATACCGTGCCGATTTCAACTTTGTCGATAATAATCGCTTAACACTAATGGTAAGCCTTAGAATCCATAGTTGTCAACTGACCTGACTGCACAATCTTTGTCACTATAGAAAAATGGACTTTAGATTGATGGCAAATGACATTATAACCCTAGGTGGATGGGCAGAAGCAATTGCTTTTCTAAGATCATTGCTGATGTCTTTTCTCCGACAACTATGTTAGGACCTTATTCACATAACACTTTATCCACAGGTTACTTCAGATATTTCTTGTGATTCCTGTATTCCCTTTTAGCAAATGTACATTGTCAAAATAAATAGTTACAGGCAATATTTTTTCTTCAGTTCAAACACATTTATATATTGATATTGAAGATGTCACAAATATAGACAGACACAATAAGTATTGTGAATGTTAACTATACTGGCACCCAGCATCTAGAGCACATGCACAGTTTGTAAGCTGTCACTTGGGTTGGTAATACAGCAACTATAATAAGTATTAATTAAACATTATGCTTACTAGATTACCTCTAAGGGTATATGTTTGGTTACAACACTGCATGTTGTTTGATAGTCTGTTAGATATTAACCCTTTAACACAAACCAAAAAAATAATTTTACTCTTCATTTTTTTCCTCCTTGCCTTCCACAAGCCATAACATTTTTATTTTTCCACCTACATAGACATATGAGGGCGTTTTTTGGGCGGGACAAGATGAACTTCCCAGTGGTGTTATTCATATTACTATAGAATATACTGGGAAACAGCAAAAAAATTGTAAGTGGGGCAAAATGTGAAATTTTTTTACTGGCGCCATGTTTGCGGGTGTTTTGTTTTTGCGGCGTTCAAACTTCAGTAACAATGATGTGTTATCTGTATTCTACAAATTGATACGCATCCGGCAATACCAAACATGTAGGTTTTCCGTTATGTTTTGGGGGTGTAAAAAAATTCCAAACATTTTTTATATTTGAAATTTGTGCCGTGATGCCATTTTGTGCGACCAATAACTTTTTTGTACTAACACCTACGGACGTCAGTGAGGCGGCATTTTTTGCGGGCTGAAGTGTACTTTTTATTGCTAGCAGTTCAGAATGCATGCCACTTTTTTATCACTTTTATTCCAATTTTTATAGGACATGAAATGACCAAAAAAATGCAATTTTGACATTTGGAATTTTTTTTCTTCTACGATGTTTAGCGTACGGGATAAATGATGTTATATTTTTATAGATTAGACTTTTTCGGACATGGCAATACCAAATATGTGTAACTTTTTTATTATTTTATTGTTTTTATTTGTAAAATGGTGAAAGGGGGGTGATTTGAACTTTTAATCCTTTTTTTTTTACACTTTAAAACTTATTTTTTTACTTTAACATTGAGTCCCTCTATGGCGCTTCACCACTAGTGGGCACAGTCGTTAATACAGCCTAATGCATTGCATAGACAATGCATTAGGCTGTACCAAGATGGCGTTTTCCCCACTTCCTGTTTCACAAGGCTCCCAGCGGCCATGTTAGCCCAGCGGGAATAGCGATCTTATCGCTGATGTCCCGATCGTACACTGCAGCCATCTTTTCCGCGGCGTCTAAAGGGTTAAATAGCGCATGCAGGCGGCGCCACCCACCCCCCTACCCACACGCGCTGCAAACGCCGGGTGTTAGCTGCAATTAGCCGCTAACACCCGACGGCTGTGTAACAGGGTCGGGCTACGATCCTGTTACACATCTCCTTAACACCACCATGACGTACCCTTACGTCAAGGTGGTTGAAAGGGTTAAGATAAGATATGAATCAGTATTATGTTATGGTAATGTTATTGTAACTAAAGTATAAAGACAGCATTGAAGCTTTTTAATGCATGCATATCACAGGGTGGTACACTACAGTAGGCGTTTGCTTGTTTCTTTGCTTGTTACATTACATGGAGTAAAGTCAATTCATCATATTAATGGATTTCAAAATGGATTGATTGTTAGAAATGATCGAGGGTTTTTAAATAAGAACTTTGTGTTTGTGACTTAATTATTGTATTAACTATAGCCGCATTCAGTATCTAGAGTGTGACAGACACTGGTTCCCCAGCATGTCTCCTCCCAAGACTCAAAGGTAGTCTGGGGTTGTAGCCACCCCTAGTCAGCTTACCTGCTGACTTATAAAGGCCAGACAAATCCTGGAGTGGAACATGGGGAGTAAGCACCCACCCTACTCTATGCTTACTCCCCATTAAAGGCCGACCCGGAAATGGCTGAAAGCCCTACTAACACAGTAAACGTATGTCGACAGCCTGTACTGTCGACACCTGTCTAATTTTGACCTTTCATTCCACCAAGACCCCTTACCTTGGTGGCATGTGTCTGGACTTCTGAAGGTGCATGCCAGGACCCTGGCTGGGATATATACTCCGTTATATACCCTTCCTGCTGTTGCCACCTTAAAAAGTATAGAGATGGATTTGTAATTTCTTGTTGTTCTTCTAAGATTGTTTTTACCTCATTTTAAGACATTCTAAGAACCAGATTTTTTTTTACAATGTCCAAATACATAAAACAATAAAATTCAAAGAGGGTGCACCTTCTTATTCTGATGACTGTAAATAGATTGTGATAGAGATCTTGTATTGACCCATGATATGTTTATATATAGTAACTAGCTACCCTTAAGCCATATTTTGTATCTAAATTTAATAGCTTTGATTTTGTTAATCCTTCTGAGTACTGTAGTCTATCAATTTTAACTTTTAGTTTGGCTAAACCCACTTTGATTTTAAGATGACCTGTGGCCATTATCTTATACCTCTGTGTTTAGCTATTCCTCTGTTATTCTTTCTAGAAATGTAATACTGAATCAGCCAGATGGGTGTTACCATTCCAGTTTTTACAGGGGACTTTCAGCAATGATTTGACAATTTCACTTTTATATCACAGGGAACACAAGCATTTACTAATGCAGGTATGTTAGGAATTGCCATAGGCCCACTTAACTATGTATTTAATGTGCTCTAATGTCAAGAACAACATAAAAATCTGACTAGTTATTTTTACAATAGCAGAAATAAGTTCTCTTAATGTGGATATTTGCACCTTTTGATGCACCCTATTATCTAATGCTCCCATAGCAGCAGCTTGTTATGATTGAGGTGTTACTTTATGGAGACAAGTGATACAGAATTCAAGTGTAGAAACTAGACCTGTGCTGGAACATAAACACTAGAGCTGTGCTGAAGAGTTAGGGAATGTTCACACGGCGTCTTGAATCCGTATGAACATAAGCTTTTCAGTTGCTTCTCTTGTACTGACATAACGGACCCAGATATGCTTCGAACAATTAGCAGTGAGTTTTTCACTGCCCGTAATGAGGAACACGCAGCGGCGTTCACATGAGAGATTGCCGCTGCGTGTTTACATCGAGCCTGTCGAGTCAGTCTTTCAAAGAATTGACATGCAATTAGATGGACTGGAAAATAGTACAAGACTGGCATTCAGAGAAACCAACAAAGTAACAATACCCTATTTGCTATGCACCAACCCGGTGGGACATACCCAGTTACTATACAGTCTATAAATATTAAGAATACAGGCCTGTATATGACATTACTTAATTCCCTTAGGACTAGAGATGGGCGAATTGATTCTAACGAAGTGGAATTCGTTTAGAATTTCAGGAAAACTTCGGTTCGGAACGAAGTCGAACTTCGGGGTACTTCGCGTGAACAAAATGTGCTTTTGATTGATAAAATGGCTGCGAGCACATGGCGTTAGATGGGGCAAAAAAACTCTGGGGGGGAAGAAGGGCATAGCCTACATGCATGTGCAGGATGAAGCCAATCAGAGACCGGCGGGATTCTGTGTGTACCGCAATAAA
>JAODAL010073377.1:0-14754 GCA_025379985.1 Phyllomedusa bahiana | reverse complement strand
TCGAGGAGGGAAGGAAGCCGGTCAATCGGAAAAAAACCCCCGGGGGCTCGGCAAGCCTTGCAGTCCCCTTCTTTAGCCCGCCCCCGGGATGCAAAATGTCAGGACGACAAGTCCCCTGTGTTATAAAGATGATGAGACTTTTGCGGACCAACGTGGCTTTTCAGCAGAATTCTTGCAGCGCTTCATCACGGGACGAGGGGGAAACGTTTGGGGTAGTGTCAGTAGGGGGTTCCCCTCAAAAAGGGAGAGGGGCACGAAACCCGCTATTTTGATTCCGCCGGGGGGCCAGGGGTAGCGCAAACCCCCGCTCCTCATTTATCGCCTTTTAAAAAGGTCCAGGCCTCTAAAAACCTGGGCCTTCTTTGAGCAACCTCTTTAACCAGCGATTCATGCCCCCCTTATCCCCGTAAACCCATATGTAGAGGCAAAACCATAGGTGTTTAACCACCCCCAAAACATGTTGTCACATGCACGAATGCATGAGTTGAAATGGGGGAAACCCTTTGGCCAAAAAAGGCCAGCCGACGCCGGCCCCCCACTGTCACCCCCTCGTCTCCGCCTCCCCCCCTTTCCCCCGCCCCCCCCAACTTCCTCACGCCCATGTCCCAGAGTCATGTTCGGGGGACAGCCCCCCTTCAGCCTCCACCGCGCCGAGTACCCCCAGCACACCAGAGACCCATCCTACCCCATCCCCTTTTCCGCCGTTTGACGACCGCACGCCGTACAGCGGCCCTCAGCAGCCAGCCTTTCGTTTTCCCCGGTTTTGGGACAGAAGAAACTTTTTTTAAACCCCAAACAACCCAAAGCCAAAAGCCGAATGTGGGCTTTTTCCAGGCTTTTGGCCCTTGGGAAATTTTGCCTTTTTCCTCTGGGGGACAAGAGGGGTTTTCCCCCGTCATGGCCCCTTCCTCCCCCCAATACCAATCCGAGCAGGCATTCTTTGCCAGAAAGCCGCCCCTGCCCTGGCCACCCAGTGCATCTAAAATTTCAAGCGCTTTGCTGCATCTGGGGCCGGGGAAAAGTCCACGCCCACGACACATGACTGTAAAGCAGGCCAAGGCCGCTATATCTCTGTACAGCTCACTGGGGTGATGGGTGGATGTCTCTGGGGGGGACGGTGGCTCTCAAATCGGGGACCTCTTCCAAACCGCAGGGGTGGTTTCAGGGTTTCTTTCCCCCAAGGTCCCGGGGGCATCACGTGCCCCAAAAAACCCGGCGGGTTGAAATTAATCTGTCTTGGAACCTCCCCCACACAGGTCAGGAGCTTGGACGGGGTCTCCGCAACGAGACGACCTGGCTGGGTGCAAACCCCTTTTCCAGGCAAGGTGGTGTGGGTAACGGGGAAATCTGCTGGCGCCCTTAATACGTTGGGGAGACATCCCTTGCCTGGACATGTCATGAACCTTGTCTCCGAATTTCTAAAGAGTCCCCGGGTCTGACTGCCTCTGAGGAAGGCTCGAATCTAATTCGCACTCCGCCGTTCCCCAACCCGCTTCTCCGCCTCTGCTTTCCCGGTCACCCGGCCCCCCCATAAAACCTCTCATTTTTTACGTGGCAACACGCTGGAATTCCCCCCCCCAACTGCTCCCGATTGGGGCCAGCGAAATGCCATTACGCAGATGAAGTACAATGGCCTACAACAGGGTGGGGGGCCCGGGGGTGTTGACCACCAAAGGTGGGGGCATAAAAGGCCTCCCCATCCTTTCCAGTTTTGAAGAAGCCAAAAAAATGGTCAGTGGGACAACCCTTTCCATGAGCATTGGGGTATTTAGTTCTGGAACCCCTCTTTGGGGACACATGAAAAACAGGTCCCCCCAGCGCGGGGGAGGAGACGACACGAGCAGACACGACCCTTTTTCTCTCCGTCAAACCCACGGCCCGACAGTTTCAAAATTTTCATCGTCTTCATTGGCAGGGTTCGGGTCCAGAGTGTGCAAGGTGGGGCATCAGCTCTCGGGGGTGCATCCTCAGGCATCGGGGGCTGTTTGAAGCTTGCAGGAGGCGGGGAGGGGGAGGGAGGATTCCTAGACACCGATTTTTACCAACTCCCGCCTTGGAAAGAGGTTGGCAAATTTAGGGGGAGGGGGAAGATGAGAAGACATTTGCTAGTGCCCCCGCCCCAAAGGGCCCTTGGGAAAAAAGGGCTCCATCTTCACATGATGCTTGGATGCTCCTTTTTCCTCCACAGACCCTCGCTTAAGGCCATCAAAATGAACAACAGTAGGGGTGGCCCACCCCCTGACCCCCGGTAAAAAACAAAAACCAGCCCTTTCCTTCCCACCCACCCAAATAAAGAAAATGCAGGAAATGGAGACCTTGCTGATTGTCAACTGGAGAATCTGTTTCGTCTGCTTCACGTTCTTAAATGTCCGGGGGAAAAACTTCGCGCGTACAGCATAAGTCCCCAAACTAGCGGCGCGGGAGCAGGCAAGGGGGGCAGAAGCCTAATGTGTGACCTCGGGAATCTTTTTTTACCCCCCCTCCCAAAGCATGCAAACGGGGACACACCCAACACACAGAGACCAGCTTAAGATCATGTGCACGATATTCGGCCAACACCCGATGTTTTTTTTATGGTTCCGGACCCAAAACTTCTGGGGTATCCAAAAAGGACGAATGGCCCCCAGCTGGCTCGCACCCATAAGGGTTGTCCTCCCACCCACGCATATCTGACGACCTTCACACAGCTGGAGGAAAATCATTACAGACAAACGCATCAAACCCCTTTCCCCCAGAAAAGTGGACATTTGACATTCATCAAAGAATCAGGGAGGGTCTCTGATGATGATTGGCCCCAATTTCGGGTCACCGATTGTTGCCGGCTACTTCACACCTCTTTAAAAAGAAATGGTCCTCTGAAAAATGTTTTTTTAAAAAAAGATCATTTTTACGCAATTTTTTTTCTCTTTTTTCCCAAAAAATTTTATTTTGCTGGTTTTGCTTTTAGGAGACGAAAAAAAAAGCAAGGTTTCAGAAAACACCGTATTCCATTTATCACTTTATCTTTAGAAGTTTTTTTGCATTGTCAATGGTTTTTTTTTTTGTTCATGTTGCGTGAGATACAGCTATAATTATGGGCCTTTGGGAAAAGAAAGTGGCTTTTAAAGTGGCATTTCTCCCTCCCCAATTTTAATTGTGGCCTAGAAAGTCATTTTTTATAATTTTTTTGGGTATTTCGTGAGATACAGCAATAATCATGGCCCTTTGGGAAAAGAAAAGTGCTTAAGGACCCACTTTTTAAGGGGGGAGAAGATTTAATTTTGAAACAAAGGGGGTCAAAACTTTCTTTGGCCTTTTTAAAGGGGGCTCATTTGGGGGGCCCGGGGCCCAGGGCAGAAGTAATTCCATTAAAAAAAAATGGGGTTGAAAAACCTTTTTCCCGGGACTTTTTAAATTGGGGCATCCGTTTGGGGGGCATTTGTGGGGGGACAGGTAAGCAATGTCCAGTTAAAAAAAAATGGGGGGTTGAAAAACCCCTTTTTCCGTCACTTTTTTTAAATTTGGGGGTCAGCAGGGTTTTGGGGGGGCATTTTTGGCCCGGACGGTAATCAATGTCCTTTAAACTAAAAGGTGGTTGAAAGCTCCTTTTTCCCCCGGCACTTTTGAATCTGGGGCATGCAGGTTTGGGGGGCTCAGCAGGGGCCCAGGACATTATATCAAGCCATTTCAACAAAAATGGTGGTTGAAAACTCCTTGTTCCGGCACTTTAAATCTGGGGGGTCATCGGGTTTTGGGGGTGAGCTGGGCCCGGGGACAGGTATAGAACCTTTTGGGAAACTAAAATTGGTTAAAGACTTTTTTTTTCCCGGCATTTTTTAATCTGGGTAAACGGGTTTTGGTCATTCTGGGCAGGAAAATTATATCAATGCCAGTGAAACAAAAAAGGGGGTTAAAAGACCCTTTTTCCCCATTTTTGAATCGGGGGGTCAGCAGGTTTTGGGTCATTTTGGGCCCGGACATTATAGCAATGTCCGGTTCCCAAAATGGTGGTAAAGACTCCTTTTTCCCCTTTTTTTAACTGGGTCCCGGTTTGGGGCCATGCTTTGGGGCCCGGACGGGAAAAGCAAGCCTAAACTAAAAGGGTGGTTGAAAACCCCTTTTCCCCCGGCACTTTTAAAATGGGGGGAAACAGGTTTTGCATTGGGCCGGGAATTTTATATAAATGCCCGAAAAAACAAAAATGGGGGTTGAAAGACTCCTTTTTCCCGCACTTTTAATCTGGGGTCATGCAGGTTTGGGGTTTCATGTTTGGGGCCCGGCATTTTTAATCAATGTCCAGAACTAAAATGGGGGTTTTGAAAAGACTCCTTTTTTCCGGCCTTTTGAATCTGTGGTCAACGGGTTTTAAAAATGGTCTTTTCTGCGGTACAGGACTTTTTAAGTCAATGCCCGGGTTGAAACTAAAATGGTGGTGGAAAACTCCTTTTTCCCGCACTTTTTAAATTTGGGGTCAGCAGGTTTGGGGCTCAGCTGGGCCCCCAGGACGGGTATAGTCCAGCCATTGAAAAAAAAATGGGGTTAAAAAGACCCTTTTTCCGGACTTTTAAATCTGGGGGTCATGCAGGTTTGGGGTCAGCGTGGCCCAGGCATGTATAGTCAAGCCCCATGAAAAAAAAATGGTGGTTGAAAGACCCTTTTTTCCCCCCCATTTTTAAAAAATGGGGGGGGCACCAGGTTTGGGTCATGCGGGGCCCAGGACAGGTATAGCAATGTCCATGAAACTAAAAAAGGTGGTTGAAGACTCCTTTTTTTTCCGGGCATTTTTAATCGGGGCATGCATTTTTGGGGCTCATCGGGGCCCCGGGATGGGACAGTATATTCCATAAAACTAAATTTTGGTTTGACAGTTTCCCTTTTTCCGGCACTTTTGAATTGGGGTCAGCAGGTTGGGGTCTGCTGTGGCCCAGGACAGATAGTCAATTCCGTTCAACTAAAATGGGGGGTTAAAACTCCTTTTTTTTTCCCCCCTTTTAAAAACTGGGGGTCATGCATTTTTTGGGGCTCATCTGGCCAAAGGGTATATTAAATGTCCAGTTCAATAAGATGAGGTTCAAATATACTCCCTTCGGGCATTTTTTAAATTTGTGGTGAGCGGGTTTAAAGGGTCACTGGGGTAAAAGACAGGGATTGAATTTGGTGTTTTTTTTTTTCTGTGGTTTTTTATAACCTAAGTTGTTGCCTAAGATGTACCGTACCCAATTTGACGTTTTTATGTTTAATTCCAGCTTCTCCACCCCTTTTGGGGGGTAAGAATGAAGGGGTTGTTGCTCCCCATAGACTTAATGGTATCGCCCTAATCGATGCTCACATCGATATCTTGTCGATGATGGTCGACTATCGACCATCGACCGATGTCGAGGCCAAAGGGAATCGCTCAAAAACTATTTGGGATTGTTAAAAGGGGTTTGGGAAAATTTTAAATGCATCCGTTTTGAGGGGGGAAAAATGTGTGCTTCAGCATATCACAGTACAATGTTGGCATTCAGGTTCACTCAATGACTTTTCCTTCCCCCCCGGCAAGGGTCAAGCAGCCCCAAAAAATTTTCACTCCATCACCTTTCTTGAATGTAGGCAAACACACTTATTTTTGTACTCCCACCTTTTGGCCACCGCCCAAAAACTTGCACCAATTTAACCAAATATGTTTTACTTCGTCTCATCAACAACAGGCATGGTTGGTAATTTATGTCCTTATGTGGTTTTTCTTCAGAAAAAATATTTATGGGGTTTTTTTTCATCATCTTTAAAGGCGGATTCCTTCGGAAAAAACAGCCTGCGACCAATTAATGC
Organism: Phyllomedusa bahiana; assembly: GCA_025379985.1. Taxonomy (NCBI): domain Eukaryota; kingdom Metazoa; phylum Chordata; class Amphibia; order Anura; family Hylidae; genus Phyllomedusa; species Phyllomedusa bahiana. Next base: position 8,964 of record JAODAL010073377.1, on the reverse strand, counting down.
ATAACAGCATATGGTTGACAGACGGACTGACCTCCCACCCCTTTAAACCTCATAGCAAAGCTGGCAGCATCTATGCTATTTTTAAAAGACAATTCCCGGAATTACACTAATGGGGCACTCAATTTTTTTATAACCATGGCGAGGCCGTTCGGTTGAAAACCGTCTTGTAAAACCACTGTATGATCTTGATCACTGTGCTGCAGCTCATTTTCAGGGGGTTTACAATTTTCTTATAGCTTAGACCATCTTTATGTAGAATAAAAATTTTTTTTTTAGATTCTCAAAAATTTTTTTGCTTGAGGTTTTCCCTTTGAACTTTCCCTGACCATATGAAGAGTTGGGAGTAATAACCCAAATTTAACATACCTGCTCCCCTTTCACACCTGAGACCTTGTAACACTAACGAGCCACATGACATCGGAGAGGGAAAATGGCAAATTGGGCACAGTTTGTCCATTTTCACTTAGGGTTGTACATGATTTTGTTGTCAGTAGTTTGACATTGGTGACTGTGTGTTATTTTGAGGGCACAGCAAATTTACACTCTTAAGCTGTTCACTGACTACTTTACAATGTACCAGTGTCATATCTGCAGTGTTGTCCCATGAAAAATATGATAAAATATGTACAAGAATGTGAGGGATGTACTCCCTTTTGTGAGATTCTGTATTTGTGTGTGTGTGTATATATATATTTATTTTAGAGTGCTATTGATTCCAGGGCGCTGTACATTCAAGGGGGTTACATACTTAACATAAGTCGAACAAGTACAATGGTGACAATAGGGGACTAACAACTGGTATGTTAGTTCTTTTGTAACCAGTTAATCATATAGAGCATCAATGTAAGAGTATGGATTTGACTTAATGGACCTAAGTCTTTTTATAGTATACAGTAGCTATAAATTTAATGGCTTAGGTATAGAGTGGTGTGCCCAGTCTTAGTGATCTTATATGTTAATAACATTTAATTGTTGGTGCTATAGAAAAAATGGTGTAACATTAATCTAATATACACTACCGTTCAAAAGTTTGGGGTCACTTACAAATTTCCTTATTTTTGAAAGAAAAGCACAGTTTTTTTCAATGAAGCTAACAATAAATAAATCAGAAATACACTTTATACAATGGTAATGTGGTAAATGACTATTCTAGCTGCAAACATCTGGTTGTTAATGCAATATCTACATAGGTGTAGATTTCCATTTCCAACAACCATCACTCCAGTGTTCTAATGGTACTTACTGTGTTTGCTAACTGTGTAAGAAAGCTATTGGATATTTTGAAAACCCTTGTGCAAATATGTTAGCACAGCTGAAAACAGCTTTGCTGATTAGACAAGCTGCAGGATTGACCTTCCTTTGAGCTAGTTGAGAATCTGGAGCATTACAGTTGTTGGTTCGATTAAACTCGCAAAATGGCCAGAAAAAGAGAACTTTCATGTGAAACTCGATAGTCTATTCTTGTTCTGAGAGATGAAGGCTATTCCATGTGAGAAATTGCCAAGAAACTGAAGATTTACTACAACGATGTGTACTACTCCCTTCAGAGGAGAGCACAAACAGGCTCTAACCAGAGTAGAAAGAGAAGTGGGAGGCCCCGCTGCACAACTGAGCAAAAAGACAAGTACATTAGAGTCTCTAGTTTGAGAAATCGACGCCTCACAGGTCCTTTACTGGCAGCTTCATTAAATAGTACCCGCAAAACACCAGTGTCAGCGTCTACAGTGAAGAGGCGACTTTTGGATACTGGCCTTCAGGGCAGTGTGGCAAAGAAAAAGCCATATCTGAAACTGACTAATAAAAGGAAAAGATTAATGTGGGCTAAAGAACACAGACATTGGACAGAGGAAGATTTGAAAAAAGTGTTATGGACAGACGAATTGAAGTTTGAGGTGTTTGGATCACACAGAAGAACATTTGTGAGATGCAGAACAACTGAAAAAATGCTGGCAGAATGCCTGATGCCATCTGTCAAGCATGGTGGAGGTCATGTGATGATCTAGTGTTGCTTTGGTGCTGGTAAAGTGGGAGATTAGTACAAGGTAAAAGGGATTTTGAATGAGGAAGGCTATCACTCAATTTTGCAACGCCATGCCATACCCTGTGGACAGCGCTCGATTGGAGCCAATTTCATTCTGCAACAGGACAATAACCCAAAGCACACCTCCAAGTTATGCAAGAACTATTTAGGGAAGAAGCAGGCAGCTGGTATTATATCTATAATGGAGTGGCTAGCACAGTCACCAGAAATCAACCCCATTGAGCTGTTGTGGGAGCAGCTTGACCATAGGGTACGCAAAAAGTGCCCATCAAGCCAATCCAACTTGTGTGAGGGGCTTCTGGAAGCATGGGGTGAAATGTCTCCAAATTACCTCAGCAAATTAACAGCTAGAATGCCAAAGGTCTGTAATTCTGCAATTGCAGCAAAGGGAGCATTCTTTGACGAAAGCAAAGTCTGAAGTAGAAAATCATTATTTCAAATAAAAATCATTATTTCTAACTTTGTCAATGTCTGGACTATATTTCTATTCATTTTGCAACTCATTTGATAAATAAAAGCATGAGTTTCCAGGGAAAACACAAAATTGTCTGAGTGACCCAAGCTTTTGAACGGTATATGTTTGTGTGTGTGTGTATATGTGTATATGTGTGTGTATATATATATATATATATATATATATATATATATATATATATAAAATATAAATATGTATATAATGTGTGTGTAAAATATATATATAAATATATATATATATATAATATATATATATATATATATATATATATATATATATATATATATATAAATATATATATATATTTTCCTGATCGTCCTAAGGCAGCACACCATTGGGATTACTTCCCCCTAACGTACAACTAGGAGAGACAGGTTAACGAGCAGTAATTGAACTAATTAATCACTAAAGTGTTGCCCTATAAAGCCTGGCTGGAAGCACCGAACACCAGTTTTTTTTTTTCTCTCTCAGGACATGGAAGAGACAGGTCTATCGTTGCCCTGTGTAAACATTCATCTAAGGCCAAATTCATATTCCGGGCTGTATACTGAGAGCGTTCTCGGTCCCTCGTCCCGAAGAACATACATGTGGCCGTTGCTCATCTGAACAAACATGTGTGTTCCTCCCTTGGAAGGGAGTGTGGCGTCCAGAACTGCCTTGGCTAGATGAGGAGTGTACCTAGCCTTGCCTCCCCCTCAGCGTTGACGTGGGACCTGGCACTTCTGTCTTTTGCCCTCTGGATAAGACGCCTAAGCATGCGCGATCCTTGCTGAAGCTTTCCTGCATGCTTGCGAGCTGCTGTAAGGGCAAGATCTCGCTGTCCCATCTGGGGTTTTAAATCTGGCACGCAGCATAAAAGGTTTTTTGGGCCAAAACAGCCAACCTCCAAGGTAAGCTGTGTGTTTTTCGTACAGGCCCTACAGCTGTGTAAAGGGAAAATATTTAAATGCTGTAAAAATGGGTGCTATATGCCCCCCTCTGCTGAGTTTTTGCCACACAAAAAGGGAGCTGTATATTTAACCTTGCAGTATAAGCTGGTGTGTATAGGGGGTTTGCCTACAGCTGGTATATAAAAAAATTGCTGTATATAAGAGGCGCTATAGCCCCTTTTTGCTGGTTTTTTGCCCACGAAGGTGGGGCTGATATTTATACCCTTGGGGGCAGTATAAGTGGGGTGTTATGGTTTGCCTACAGCGTGTGATTTTAATGTGTATAAAGAGGCTGTATATGCCCCCTGTGAGTTTGCCACACGAAGGGTGATTTTTTTGTTAACCTTTGGAGGTGAGCTTGTGTCCCGTGTATAAGAGCTATCTGTGAGTATAAAAGGGGTTTGCTTACCCCCTCTGCCTATCTATCCATATAAAAGAGGTCGCTAATGCCCCCAAATTGATATGGCCGTATAAAAAAGGTTTCCCATTACTCCCTTGCTGATCTGTAAACTCAGAAAGGTGCTGTATGTTAACCTATAAGTATATAAAGAGGGCTTCTGTGCTCTCTTGCAGGTTTTATTTTCATACAATTAAACCCCTTTTATTGTAACAGCATACCCTTTTCTGGGCTAGAAGGCAAGCGGTGTTATATCTGTTTACATAAGAGGCGTGATATCCCCCTCAGTGCTTTTTTGTCAAAACCATTTGGCCAGCGGAGAACCTTTCCCCGATTAAGAGGTGGTTTGGGATATGCATATCTCCCCTGCTGCATGTTTTTCACCTGAACCCTGTGCAGTTTTAAAAAAAGCGGCTAGAGTTTATCTTCAGTAAAGAAAAACCCATTCTGTGCCAAGACAGCAAAAATTTTCCTGTTAAAGAGTTGAGTTGGTGTTGCTTTACTCCCTATGATGTTTTCACCAGCGTTCTGTGCAGTATTAAAAGGTTCTATATTGCCCTGCTGTGATTTTTTTGATACTATCAACAAAAAAATTGGCACAACATTTCAAAGGGTTTTTCCAAACAGCACAACTAAGGAAGTGTGTGTGATTTATAAAAGAGGTGCTATATGCCCTTGTGATCTGGGCTGTTATAAGACTGGCTGATAATTGTGCTTATGATATGCCCCTCTGTGGATCGTGAAGTTAACCTTTTCTGTGCTAAACAGAACCTTCCGTTTCATAGTGAAGTGAGCTTTGGTGTAAATATCTGCCGCTGCTTGTTTTTTCCACCTGCACTTGTGCTGATTAAAGAGGCTGCTATATGGCCCCTTTACTAGGTTTCTTAACATATCCTTTCGGGGAATGGGGGACTGTTTATATGACCTTTATCATTGTGGCTTTTGAGAATCAATTCTAACTATGTCTTTGCATACCCTTAGATGCCACCTCCAGAGGGGATAGTGGGAAGAAAACCCAAGCACAGGAGTGTTAGATGCAATCAGCCACCCCGATAAATGTCCCTCAAATATTGCACTCTATTTTTTCGCCCTAAAGGGGAAGGTTCCTTAAATTCGGGGGCTAGAACCTTCCTCTCCAGGTTTAAGGAAAACTTTTGAAAATTTTTAAAAGAGTTTAAGCCCTTAAGGACACTTTTAAAAACAACCCTAGAGCTAGGCCCGCTCCCTCACCTTTACCCCCCCTCTCCTACTGGGGCAGTACTTATCGGAAAAGGAAAACGTTTCGGATTATGATTCTAAGCAAGCGTTCCCCAGACAAGATAACTATGAGTAACCTGACGAGATCTAAATGGTGGTTAGACCCAAACACATGAGGCAAGAGGTAAAACCTTTACTTCTCAACAAGAGGATGCCTCCTCTTTTGGGGTGGGTTTTCCCCTGTAAAAGGCCCCTGGGTTTAGCAAATTGGGGCTTAGGAACAGGGCTATCTTTTCCCAAATTAAGGAACGAGCCTCAAGTTAGCTTTGTACCATTTTCAGCCCATCCGATTCAATTAGAATGTTTCGTACAAACGACAATTTTGTATTGGTTTATTACCTAAAAAAACAAGGGGGCCCTACGCCCCCCCTTTCCAGATAAGGTGGGGCTTTTGTAGGAGTAGAATAAAAAACTTTCCCAAAAATTCACAGTGCACATTCGAGGCTCTCTCAATGTGACTGCGTTGGGTTCAGCTGGTTTTTCCTGACCCCAAGTAGGAGTTGAACCCAAAATCTTCAAACAAATTTCTTGCAGGGTGGGTACCCCACCTGGATGCATGGCAACCCCGACAAAGCAAAACAAAACACTTTTGTTTCCCTCCTAATCCAGGGGTCCCCCCTAGCAATAGAGGGTTGTCAATCAGTTTGGGGAAAACAAAAATTTTAATTTAATATTTTTTCCCCCTTTCTTTGGTCCCAAGTGTCCTCTGGGAAAAATTTTAGAGGAGAAACCCGAGGGCCATTGCGTTATTTTCCCGACCCGTCGGGCTGGTTTCTCTCGTATTGTTTTTAAAAAGGGGCAGATTTTTAGAAACTACCAGGACCCCCCTATCTCAAATGGAGGTTATCCCCAAATGCACAACTCCATCTGAGGCTTGGGAGCTGAGGGAAAAAATTTTCAACATTGGTCTCTCGGCAAAAATGGTTTTTAAAACCCCTTTTTTGGGTGCTGAAACCGCAAAATATAATTTTTTATAAAAAGGTTTTGGGGAATCTACAAAGGCGGGGCTCCCCGAAGGAAGTCTCCGCAAAATCGCTACTATGTATCAGTTTCTTTAGGAAGGTTTAAAAAGGGCCCCAAAAATAATACATTGAAGGTCCCCTCACAGCAATTAAGGGAGTTGTCTCCCTATAGATTTTCATAGGGTGCATGAAAGAAATACTCTGCTGCTTCCCGGTTTCCAAATGACGTAAATTAGCATACAGATCCATGGTTGTCAAACTCTGTGTTTTTTTGTTGCTAATTTGATCATATTAGCTCAAAAGCTTTTTCAGAAACTGCTGCAGACTTTTTATTGATCCCTAAACAAAAGCCCCAAATTTCGTGCTGGTTACTTTTAAAAAATCAAGCTTTTTACTGCCCACAGCACAGAGCTGCCGCAACCCCGTGTGATGACTCACTCACGCTATCACATAGAACAAACAGCATGGGGAGAGATGTTTAAGGTCGGGTTATGAGGGAACTGAAATAGCCAGAGAGGTGAATTTCACTTGTATCTCTTAACAAAAACAGATGAACAAAGCAATATATTGGAAAATGTCTTTATTTTGTTCCCCCGCAAAATTTTAAACTATTTTTTGTGGCGAGACAACCCCTTTAAGGCTCAGTTGGAATCAAGGGGTCTCAAACCAATCATGGTCAAAGTTCTTCAAAAATGTCAGAAATTTAAACGGATGGTGCTAATCCCATACCACATGAAACTTTTTTCTGTTTTTGAAGCCCTTTAAAAGGGCCCACCCATTGAGCCATGTACGTCTGTTAAATAGAAAACACTTTAAAGCACTTTTCTTGTGGCCATTACTTTTGCAAAAAGGTTTTGGGGGGTACATCCCTCCTGTAGAGAACCAATATCTGAGAAACCAACGGATTGTCTTTGCGCCCACTATGCCCGGATTTCTTCCAAAAATGACTTCACATTAACATTAACAAGAATTGTTCTCCCCGCATTCTTTCCGAATCCAGTGGTAAAAAACAGGTTTTTAAAAACTGGGTATGAGAAGAGCTGCTCAATTATTTTACAAGCCTCAACCCCTTTGTATGGGAAAATTGTTTTACAATTTCATGGAAAGGAAGGGTCACAAACCCCGTGGGGACTCTGGCCCCCTGAAATAATAGGTTAAGTAATGTTTTCAGTATTCTGGTCAAAATTCCCTTTTCACTCCGGGTCATTTTACCAGTCCACTTTTGGAATCCCGGCAGGGTTTTTGGCCAGTGCCCTTTTGATCACACTTGTGAGGTTTTCAAATTTGGCTACACCATCCATCTGTAAAGATTCAGATTGGGTGTCCTTTCTGCGGGAAAGTTTTGACTGTTGGGGTTAATACTCAGGAAAGCTTCGGGGCCCCCCCTTTAAGATGCTTTTAAATCCCCAAAGGTGTGTGCCTTTGGCGATGGGAAAGTGGAAAAATTTTCTTACCGAAAATTTCTTTTTCTGGAGTCCGTAGGCAGCACAGCTTTCCCCCCAAATTTTAATATCCTTCTTGCCTTAACTACGGTGTGGGGTGTTTCCCCACCAGGTTTTATAGGCAAAACTTAATGTTTAAATTAGTTAATTACTGCTTGAAACCTTTTCCTCTAGTTTGTACCTGGGGGAAGTAACCCCAAAGGGGTGTGCTGCTCGGGACTCCGGAAAAAAAATTTTTCGGTAAGCAAATTCCACTATATTATGTTTATATATTTTTTATATATAAAATTTATTTTTTAAAAATTAATATATTATTATATATTATTTTTTATTATTATATATAATTATTTAAATTTTTTATAATTTTTTATATTTTTATTATATTTTTTTATATTATTTTTTTATATATTTATATATATTTATATATATATAACTAGGTCCCACCTTTTTTATACCCCTCAAAAAAAATTCTTACACAAAAAAATTTTTAAAATTTTAAAAAAATAAACCAGGCCCCCCAAATAATTGGGCTTAGGGCATTTTTGCTAATGGGTAAATTAAAAAAAAAAATTAATTTAATTATATTATATTTTTTTATTTATATATAATATATATAAATTTTAAAAACAAAAATTTTTTTAAAAATCCCACTATGTCTTACTTTCGGGGGTTTTCTTTATTTGGGGGTATATGGCCCCATACGCAGGTAAAAGGCAGGTATATGCCCCCATAAAACAGATTATAGGCAGGTATATGGCCCCTAGGCAGGGATATGGCCCCCTAGGCAGGTATAGGGCAGGGTGTAGGCAGGGTTAGGGCCGGCTGTAGGCAGGTATAGGGGCGGGATAGGCACTGTAGGCAGGTATAGGCAGCGTGGGGGTTGGGGGGGCTGTAGGGGGGTAAGGCATGTAGGCAGGATAGGGCAGGGAAAAAGGCAGTATAGGCAGCGTAGGAGTTAGGGGAGGCTGTAGGCAAAAATATCAAAAAAAAAACAAACAATCACTTACCTGGTCCCCCCCTGCTCCGTCTCCTGCGCTCCCGCCCTTTCCTATCTTTTCTCGGCACGGCGGGTGACTCATCAGGCCGCGCCGCAGTGTGATGACACACGCTGCCCGTGCCGGGAGCCCGGACGCCCAGTCTGCGGCGCCCGGTTTGCCCCCCCGCGGGCTGGAGCGCTTCTGTCCCCGCAGTGGTATCCCTACCCTAAGCGCTCCGGGGGGAGTCGCATTAGGGAAAGGAAGCGGACAGTGCCGGGCCAGCGCAGGCCCGACACTGTCGCTGTCTCGGCATTCAGTAATGCGCTCCCCCGAGGGCGCAATAGCTGAAGGTCCCCCGTCGGGCCCGGGCCATCGCGCGCCCGAGCGCAGACAATGACAGTTTATACGCTTACTTTCGGGGGGACGTCTTTCATTAGTCGACCCCCCAAAATCCCCGCTATGTCTTTTTATGGGGGTGTCTTCT
>JAODAL010073376.1:0-14755 GCA_025379985.1 Phyllomedusa bahiana | reverse complement strand
GAAGGGAAAAAGAGAGCAATTTGTATTTCCCCAAAATGACTACACTTGCTTTGTTTACTATGGCTTACTCATGGTATTTGACTACAAGGTATCCTGATGGATTCCCACAATGCAGCAGGAAATATAAAGTGAATAGGGCTTTACATTGCTTTGAACTATGAATTCCCATTCAAATTATGTTATTGAATCCAACATGTTATTGGACTTCAGTCTGAGATGTTAACAGCATCACCTGATTTGCTGACTTGTCAAGTTTATCAATTCTCAGGTATAACAATCTATGAAACAGAAAAAACTGAGCTGCTATTCTCTTGTGAAAAAAAAAAAAAAAGTAGTGATTATATCTGCCAGCCAAGGCTAGGTTCACATCTGTGTTGGAGGTTCCTTTCGGAACTTTAGTCTCATAGGTGAAAAACTGAAGCCAAGGTATCCTTTCACTATGGATTCCCATGGTACCTGATGGACTCTATGAATTACAATGAGTCTATCAAGTTTCTGATGTGCTGTTCGTAGTTAAGATGGAAAAAATGGTACAGTGCTATATTTTCACTCTCAACTACAGACACCACAGCAGAAATCTGACTGACCCATTGTAATTAAAAGGGTCTGTCAGGTGCCGCAGGTATCCATAGGGATCAGATCCCCTGACTTCAGTTTTTCACCTCTGCGTTGGAGGTTCTGAAAGGAACCTCAGATGCAGATGTGAATGAGGCCTAAAGCTGTGTGCATGGAGTCCTTATGAAGACACTCCAAGTTCTTATTTATTAAAGAGCTGTATTCCATATACAGCTATATTGTTCCTCCACCTGACCCTAAATAATAGAGGAATAGAGCAGCTTCCATGTTCCTCATTTCATTTTTTGGTTGGGCTCCATGTGAAATGAAATGTAATAGAGTATAAAGATACAGTAGGTTCTCTTTTTAGGTCCCACATTATATATCCGTACAACTCCAAACTTGTAAGGAGTCATAATATGGTCCTGCTTATGAAACCTTTCTCTAGTACCTTCTGAACGTAATAAACTGAGTTTTGCTTTCTGACTTTTGTGTCTTAGTCAGGTCCTCTGCGTTTATTTTTAGTCTCTGTGAACTTTTTCCTTAGCTTCTTATTATACATGATAATAAGAAGAGAACATTTAGTCTAGGTTTATACTGCTACATCAGCCTCTTCATTTTGAAATGCATTGTACTTACACCTGGTTGCAGATAAAACACTCATTAATAATTTGAATAAAATATTAAATCTCCGGGAAGAACAATTAAACTCTGTTTAAGGAGTCAAAGACATGCAGTGAGGTAGAACAGTTTAATTTAAACTGCTTTATTTCATGTATTTAACAAAAAGTTCATTTAAAAAAGAATGTCATGAACTGCGCTATAAACCGAATAAAGATAAAGTCAAAATGAATCAAATGAATCACAATATATACTGTTTTAAATATATATGATATTATACACCTACCCACAGGATATTTCTCACAACAACTTTTATGCAGCAATTGAATCATGCTCCTTTATAGAATCTATTGTGTAACTTGCTAATTTAACTTTAGTATATCAAAGCATTTCTCTCTCTCTTTCTCTCTCCCCTGCCTTCTCTCTCTCTCTTTCTCTCTCTCTTTCTTGTGGCCTCCCTCACCCTCCTTTCTCTCTCTCTCTTTCTCTTTCCCCCTCCCTCTAACTCTTTGCTAGATATAGGTATTTGAGTAATCTTAAGTGAGATACGTTTCACAGTTATGCCTTACATACACAACCATATGCATCTTGTCCAGTAATATGGTTATTGAGATAGCAATAAATTGAGCCCTGTTTTACTGGGCTGCAAACTTCTATGTAGAGTGCCATATATCAGACTAAGTTTTTCTATACAAGTACTGAAATAGGGCTCCTATGGGAAAACGTACGTATGATCTATGGCATACAATCAGCCATGATGCAAAATATCTATATACTGCTAGATTTTCATATGGCAGTATGTTGCCTTATTAAAATTCATTAACCACATGTGAGAAGCATTCCAAACAGGGTCATGAGCATAAAAGACACTTAAGAAGAAGAATTAATTAAACTGTACGCCAATTTCAAATTCCCTACAAATGCGCAGGAATTGTTTTTATTCATATTGCAATATAGGATAATTGGCATCCATGCAATTTTCTAAAAGTTCTCTAAAACCTTTAAGCAGTCCCTTGACTGTAATGATGGGAACTTTTAAATAAAAACAAAATTTTTGCAAAGGTTAGCAGCTTGTTAGTTCTAGTAGCTTCTGGTGGCCATTTGCTTTTAACAACCCTTTCATGAAAAAAAAAAAACAGAAAAGAGCCAATTTTTTTTTATTTTTTTCCAATAAATGTGGGAAAGAATACTTTTGGTATAAAAAAAAAACCTAAACGGGAAACCCCACCCTTAAAAAAATTTGTTTCCTGATTTTAAAAAAAGTTATGTAGCAGCTGTGCGATCTCGAAGCCCAAGATTTTTAGTTAAAAAAAAAGCCCATTTTTTTCCTTAAAATGCAAATTTATTAAAAAATTCAAATTTAAAAAGTACACCCAAACCTTTCGGGAGTATTATAAAGGGTTTAAGGGGAAAACTGTACCCTTTTCATTGGGTTTTGGGTGGATTTTTATCGACAAATTTTGAAATCGGACAGTTTTTATGTTGATCAAAAAATTTTAAAAATTTCTGCCAAAAATTTTTAGGTTAAAATGTTGCATCACCCTTTTAAAGGATGCCCCAATTTTGGGCGTTTTCCGGGCATTTTGGGGGCCCCACCAAATCAGTTTACAGAATAGGCAGGATGGGGATGTGTGTGCGAAGTCATGACGGGGAAATGTGTATGGTTGCGATTGGGGGAAAAAATCACATGACCTCTTTTTTAAAAAGAACACCCCTTTCCCTGTTCGCCTCGTGTCTTCAGGGTCTCAGACAGTAGGTTGTGTGTTTCTGCTTGTGCCCCAAACTGCAGCAAAATTTTAAATTTTATTTCTTCCAGGAAAGTTTCTACTTTTTGTTTGTGATTTTTACAATTAGTTGATTAGAGTTTGGAAGATTTTATTGTTAGGTAGAGAATTTTAAAGGGATTAACTGAAAAAGTAAAGGGGGGGAGCAGGGGGGGGGGCCCCCGCGGGGGGAAACAAAAGACAGCTCTATAAAAAATTTCTCGTTATAGTTCCCCAATCCCTTAAAGTGTAGCCCATTGAAATTTGGCTTTATTTTTAAACCGTTTTTTTTTTAAAAATATTTCCTGGAAAATTGGGGGCCAGCCTGAACTTATATTAGGTACACATTTTTTTCTGAAAACTGCGGGGTCTCTTTGTTAGGTGCAAAACTCCCTTTAAATTTATCGTAAACATTTCAGCAGGTTTTCTTTTTCATTTTGCCCTTTTAACCTGTGACTGTTGATATTTCCCCCTTGCATTTAAAATTAAAACCCAGAAATTTTTGTAGTCGGGCAAGGTTGATGGGGTGCCAAAAAATCCCCTTTTTATTATCCCAAATTTACATTTAGTTTAAGGGTTTTTTTTGGGCATTTTGCCGGGTCCAGATTTGTTGATGTGACACTTTGCATTTAAAATTTTTGAATCCAGAATTGTGTATTTCCCAGGGGGAATTAAATAGGTCCCAAAAAATACCTTTTATTATCCAAATTACATTACGGGATACGTTTTTTTTTGCCTTTTTGCCCAGCCCAGATTTTTTGGATAGGGCCCCTTGCAGTTAAATTTAACCCAGCAATTTTTGAAAGTTACCACGGGGAAATTTTAAAATAGGTCCCAAAAAAAATACCTTTTTTTCCCCCGAATACTTTAAACAGAAAAGTTTTTTTTTTTCACTTTGGCGCACTATAGTTTTTGTTAATTTGAGGCCCCTTTGAAAATTTAAAAATGTAAATTTCTGAAAAATTTTTTTGTCCCAAGGGTTTAAATTGAAAAGGGCCCCCAAAAAATCCCTTGTTTTAAATCCAAAATTAAATTTCAGTTTTCGTGTTTTTTTTACTTTTGGGCATCCACTTTGTTCATTGAGGAAATTGGGCACAAAATGGGGTTTACTGAAAATTTTGTATTTCACCACGGGGGAATTTGTGGGTTTGCCAAAAAAAAATACCTTTTTTTACCGAAATACTTTTCAGATACGTGTTTTTTCCCTTTTTTTGGCCGGGTCCAGATTTTTTTGTAGAGCCACTTTCCATTTAAAGGGTTTAAATTTCCTGAAATTTTGGTATTTAAACCATAGGTAAATTTGTAGGTGCCAAAAATCCCCTTTTATTACCCGGAATAAATTCCCCGGATAGTTTTTTTTTGCACTTTTGCCCCTTTTCCCTGATTTGTTGATAAAAGCCCCTTGAAAGTTAAATTTGAATCCGGGAAAATTTTGTATTTACCACGGGTGAAAAATGATAGGTGCCAAAAAAAACCTTTTATTACCCGGGAATACTTTTTCAAAACGTTTTTTTTTCAATTTGGGCAGGCCAGCTTTGTTGATAGATTCTTTTGCATTTAAAATTATAAATTACAGCAATTTTGAAATTTCACCACAGGTAAATTTAAAATAGGTCCCAAAAATTATTTACCTTTTTTTAATTTTGGGGAATTACTTTTTCAATTCGTGTTTTTTTCACTTTGGCAAAGGGCCAGCTTTGTTGAAAAAACAAATTTGCAGTTAAATTTGTTCCAGAAAAATTTTTATGGGTTAACCCCCAGGAAAAATTGAAAAGGTGAAAAAATTTTCCCTTTTTATTTTTTTCCGAATTTACTTTTCGGGGTACGTGGTTTTTTTCCATTTGGGGGAAGCGGGCCAAAGCTTTTTTGAAAAGATCTACTTTTGGAATTTAAATTTAAATTTCCAAAGCCAATTTTTGTTTTGTTTTTTGAGGGGTTTTTGAAAAATATTGTTGATTTCCCATTTTTTAAATTTAAGTGGACTTTCCAAAACCCCTTCCCTTTTAACTTAAAAAATTTTTTTTATATTTCTAAAACAGGGAGCGAAAATTAAGGTGGTTTTAACGGAGAAAAAGGGGGGTGGGAAAAAGGGAAATGGAGGTAGGGGGTCCCAGAGAGGGGTACAAACAGGTCCTATTATAAAAAAATGTTGTTTCTAACGGGACATTTGTTCTTCAAAAAAATTGTCCAAAAAGGTGGCTCGGGTCATCCCTTTAAATTTTTTGGGGGCCCTTTTTTGTGTAAAATAACGTTTAGACACAGGTCCTATTGTAAAAAAAATTGTTGTTTTTTTAAAGACATTTTTTTCTTCCCCATTGTCAAGAGGGGTTAAAGGGGGTGTGGTGTTGTCAGAAACGGGGAAATTTAGGTAGGACTTTTAAATGGACACATATTGCAAATGACTTGTTTTTGCAAGATTTTTAAAAAATTATAAAATCCCGGTATTGGAAAACCCCCAATTTAAATTAAAATTAAAAAAGAGAAACAAAGAAGGGGGGGGATTTCCTTTCCCCTTTTTTAAAAAAATTGTGTTTTCTAGAATTAAACTTCAAAAAAAACTTGCTTTGTACAAAATAGCTTTTAAAAAAAAAATTCTCTAAATTGTACAAGGGAGGTACGGGGAAAACCAGACCAATGTGGGTTTAAATTCAGAAGACATGGAGTTTGGAGCCGGCGGGAAGAAAAAAAGTCAGAGACAATTTCCTCCACCCGTGGGAAAAAAAAATGAGAAAAGAATGCCAAGAAAAAAAGGGCACCTGGGGGGAAACCCCAGGGGGGTTAACCACCAGTATTTCCAAGTGAAGTTTCTTTTGGCCCGCAATAAAATACGGAGGGTAAAAAGGGGGTTTACCCAGGACATGGACCGGGTATATGTCCAGTAAAACCCTAAATGGGGGGGGGTTGAAAGGACTTTTTTTTCCCGGCATTTTTTAATTTCTTTTCCCGGGTCTGAGGTTTGGGGCTCGGCTTTTGGCCCGGACAGGTATACCCCAATGCCTGAAATTTAAAGGGTTTGGTTAAAAGACCCCTTTTTCCCCGGCCCCTTTTTTAATTTCGGGGGGTCAGACATTTTTTAAAATTGGGTCATACTGCAGTAAGGCCAAAATATGTTAATCCCCGGGGAAAACAAAATGGGGGTTTTAAAAAGACCCCTTTTTTCCGGGCCCTTTTTTAAAAATTGGGGGGTCATGCGGGTTTGGGGTCATGCTGCGTTCCAGGAAGGATTTAAAATGTCAGAAGTAAAATGATGGTTAAAATCACTGCCTTCTGGCACTTTTTAATTTTTGTGGGTGATGCGGGTTTTAAGGTATGCTGTGGTGCAAGACAGGGATAGTGAATGGTGTGTGATTTTTTTTTCTGTGGTTTTATCCCCTAGTGTGTTGCCTAAGTGTAGCACGTATCCATTTGACTGCGTGGTTTTTAATTCCCAGTTCTCCCGCCTGTTTTGTGTAAGAATGAAGGGTTTTTGCTCTATAGACTTAAAGGTCTGTCATAATCTATATCATGTCGATGGCCAGCGTAATCGCTAACCTTGTCTAAAATTAAAATTATTCAAGTTATTTAAACCCTTCTAATTGGGATTTTAAATCTCCAGAAATTATTTTTTATATTATATATTTTTTATATTATATAATTTATATTATTATATATTTATATATTTATATATATATAAATATATTATTATTTTTTTATATATATATATATTTTTATATTATATTTGTAATTTTTATTAATTTATATATAAAATTTTTTATTATTTTATATATATATATATAAAATGCAAAATTAAAAGTTTTTCAAAAAGTGGATTTTTAAAAAAAATGGCTTCATTTTCCTTTTGCTGGGGCCAAAAAAACTGACAAGTTTGAGTGGGCATTTTTTTTTTTTTTTTAAATGCTGTATCAAACTCCTCTTTGAAAAAATAGCTGGAATGTTTCTTTCATTTTTAAAAAACCTTTCCGAAATTTAGTCTTGGAAATACTATTCATGTTCACATTCCGAGATATCCCAAACAAATTCAATTATGTTACAGTGTAGGCTCTGGGGTGACAAAACATTAGAAGTTTTTTGTTTAATAAGTACATCTTGTTCGTTGGTGGTTGATTGACATTGTCATCTTTTGGAAAAACAATAAGGACATTTTAGTTTCTTATGTGGTTTTTTTTGGTGTTTTTTGCCCCCAAAAAGTGGGACTTATTTTTATAAAAATTAACAATATTTTTAATTGCCCCTAAAATGCCCCCAAATTTTGATTTGAAACTGCCATAAAAGTTTGGGAATTCACTCATGCGGGAAATTTTTTGACGAATACAGATGTAGCAGAATACAGCTTGACTATGATATCACGACTTTGATATCATGTTCTGCTGTGTAAGCAAAGGCCATTGAAAAGCATTGAGAAAGTAGCCATGCTATGATATCATGGTGCATTACTGTATCTGTTCTTTTTAGTTCTGCTACATTTTTAAACTTTCATTCTAGTCTATTATAAAATTTTTATTATTTAGAATGGTGTTTTGGGCGCAAGTTACAAAAATGGCGCATACAATTCATAGATGTCGACCAATATTTTTTTATCCTATTTAAAGTTTTCTAAAGGACATTGAATGATATATTAAACTGTGTTTGCACTTCCAAATTCAAGGTGATTTTAATCAAAAACAAATACAGTTCACAAATTACAAACCCTGTCAAAAGTTGTTTTACATCTGCAAAGTCTGTGATCTCTGTTTGGGGATGACGGCTGTAGATATGTCTTGTTTTTTTTAAAAGGGAATATAATTTTTGATTATTTTTGTATTTTTAAAACAAATAGAAAAAGTATTAGGCTCACCTTGTTTTGCGTTTCAAAACATGGAAAACCCCCTATGCCGGTTTGGATCCTTGGTGGATTCGCCCCCGTCGCAGGACATAAATGTAAAAAAGCAAAAACGAATATTTTTCACGCTGAACGGATACACTGTGAACAAGGGTCAGTATTTGCCCGAACGCGTCAGTTTGCACTGTCGCACCACTACTTTTTTTCCCTGTGCATGAAGATTTGAAAAAAAGAAGGGCATTTTTTCCCTTGGTGAGAATGATTGTTTGTGTTTTCAAAGTTGATTATTGTTGCTACTGAGGGGATATAAAAAGATACCTATGATTTTTAGTTCTGTGATCTAAGGGGTTTTATATTTGGAGCAGGAGGATTTCTATGTAAAAAGAAAAGTAAGGGTGCTTTCCCACAGTGCGTTTTTGGTGCGTGTTTGATGCGATTTTTTAATGTGTTTTTTTGGTGGAAGGCACAGCAATGAATGTGTTGTGTTGAGGTTTTACTTTTGGCATCGCACGGGTGGTCGATGTGGGCCCACCATCGAAAAGGGTTTTTTCGTAGTCGATGTCGATCATTCGTGCCCCATTAAGTCTATGGGAGAGCAAAACCCTTTTTCTTACACACAAAACAGGGCTGGAGAAGGGGAATTAAAAGCCACAACAGTCAAATGGAAAAATGTACATTTTGGCACAACACATGGCTATAAAAGCCACAGAAAAAAGTCACCACCTTTCACATCCCTGTTTTTTCCCCCGCTGCCCCTTAAACCTGAAAACCAAAAATTTAAAAAAAGTGCCAGAAGGCAGTATTTTTGCCCCATCATTTTACTTGAACTGGAATTGAATTCCTGTCTGGAGGCAGCATGACCCTAAAAACCTGCATGAACCAGATTAAAAAGGGGGAAAAAAGTAGTCTTTGAACCCCCCATTTTAGTTAAAATGGACATTGACAAACCGCCCTGGCCCGAGCATGACCCTTAAACCTGTCTGTCCCCACAGTTTAAAAAAGTGGGGGAAAAAGGAGTCATTCACCACCATTTTATTTGAACGGACATTGAAAAAACCCTGTCCGGGCCCCGCAGCATGACCCTTAAACCTGTTTGACCCACAGATTAAAAAGTGCTGGAAAAAGGAGTCTTTCAACCCCATTTTAGTTAAACGGACATTGACTATCCCTGTCCTGGCCGCAGTATGCCATTAAACCCTGTCTAAACCCCCCAGATTAAAATGCGGAAAAAAAGGAGTCTTTCAACCCATTTTAGTTAAAAAAGGGACATTGAAATACCTTTCCTGGACCGCAGCATACCCTTAACCTGTCGTCCCCAGAAAAAAAAATTTCCCGGAAAAAAAGGGTCATTCAACCACCTTTTAGTTAAACGGCATTGAAAAACCCCTGTCTGGCCCGCAGCATGACCTTAAAACTTTTTGACCCCAGTTAAAAATGTGGAAAAAGGAGTTTTTAAACCACCATTTTATTTAAAAAGGGGACATTGACTTTACTGTCTGGACCGCGATGCCCTTTAAAACCTGTCTGACCCCAGATTAAAAAGTGACGGAAAAAGGAGTCTTTCAACCACCTTTTGTTGAACTGGAATTTGGGCTTTTTACCACCCGGGCCCACGGGATGACCAGGGCGGATTTAAAACAGTGGGTCGGTGAGAGCCCAGGTTTGGGTCTGTCATCTTTTTAACCGGGGTTAAAATGCCCCTGAGACCCAGCAACGAAAACTGTCGTGTGAAGCGAGTGCGGAAGGGAAGTGTAGAACCCCAGCCTTCCTCATACACAGTCAAGACCTGGTAGGCTTGCCCCCCCTTTTGAGTGGGAAATTGAGTTCATTTTGAAATACTGGTGGTTAACGCTCCTGTTACCCCCAGGTCCCCTTTTTCTTGGCATTTTTTTCTCATTTTATCAATGTGCTGGAGGAAATGGTTTCTGTACTTTTTTCTCGTCCGTGCTCCCCTCTCCATGTCCTCTGAAAAACCTACATCTGGTTTAAGTTTTCCGTTCCTCCCTTGTACATTCAGAGGAATTTTTTTTAACAGCTATTTTGTAATCCCCAAATTTTTTGAAGTTTAATTTAGAAAAAAACTTTTTAAAATAGGTGGAATCCCCCGGTCTTTGTTTCTTTTTTTTAATTTATTAAAGGGTTTTCCAAAAAAGGAATTGATGTTTGTTAAGATCTTGCAAAAAAAAATCATTTTGAAAAGTTCCCTTAAAAGGTCCTACCTATTCTGTTTCTGACGCACCATCACCCTTGAGCACTTTGCAATTGTGAAGAACAAATGTCTGTTAAAAACATTTTTTATAATAGGATGTAGTATAGCTGCATGTCACAGCAAAAATGCCCCAAAATTTAAAACAGACCCATGAGCCCTTTGGACAATTGTGAAGAACAAATGTTGTTTAAAAAAACAACATTTTTTTTAATGGACCTGTAGTATAGCGCATGTCACAGAAAAAGCCCTCCAAAAATTCAAAGCAAAGACCCTTGAGCCATTTGGACATTGTGAAAAACAAATGTCTGTTGAAACAACTTTTTTTTCAAATAGGCCTGTAGAAAAGCTGATGTAAAGCAAAAAGCCCCCAAATTTTAAAAAAATGCCCCTGAGCCATTTTTTACAATTTTTTGAGAACAAATGTCTATTTAAAAAAAATTTTTTTTGAATAGGACCTGTAGTATTGATGTTTCAAAGCAGCTGAAACCCAAAAAATTATAAATATGATTCTCAGACACGGGTTTAAAAAATTTTGGGGAGAAATGCCCCTTAAAAGCCCCATTTTGTTCCAAAAAGGGCCATAGTTATTGTGTATTCACAGCAAATGCCCAAAAAATTATAAATATGATTCTCAGCCATGTTAAAATTTTGAGGCAACATGACCCCCAAAACCATTTACAATGCGAAAAAAACTAAGATAAATGAGTAAAAGGAATTGGTTTTGTCATGAAAACCCTTTGGGGTTTTTTTTACGTCTCCTCCCGCAAAAAAGGCAAAATGAAATGTTGGGAATTTAGAAAAAAAATTCAGTAAGAAATGATCATTTTAAAAATAGTTTTTTAAGGGACCATTTTGTTTGGAGGGAAGTGAAGTAGCCCGAAAAGCGGTGACCCCGGCAATTGGGGCCCCAACTCATCGAGATCCATGCCTGATTTATCTTTATGAAAGTCAAACGATCCACATTATCTGTGGAAAGCCGGATGGTTTGTCTGTAATGCTCCCCGGCTGTGCTGAAGGGCTGCTCAGAATGCGCTGGCTGCTGGGCAGGCACACTCTATGGGGTGGCGAGCCAGTGGGCCCTTCGTCCATTTTGGTACCCCAAGTCTATTGGGGCTGGGACACAAAAAAACTCGGTGTTGAGACGCGTGTGTGCCCCCTTGATCTTAAGCTGGTCTTGGGGTTGTTTTGTTGCCCTGCATTGCATGCGTTGGTGAGGTGAAAAAATAAAATTGCAGAGGTACCCTTGGCTTTTGCCCCTTGCTGCTGCTGCTCTGCTGCTGCCGCACGGCTACTTGGGCACTTAATGCTTCAGCGCTGCGTTGTTCCACCGTGACTTTTTAAGAACGTGAAGCAGACGAACAGAGTTAGTTGTCAATTAGCAAGGTCTCCCTTTCCTGCATTTTATCTCTATTTGGGGGGGTTGAAGGAAAGTGCGGGTTTTTTTTTGTTTCCCCGGGGGGCAAGGAGGGGGGCACCAGTAAAAGTTTTTTATTTTGATGCCCTTTAAAGCGAGAATCAGTTGGAGGGGAAAAGGGGATCCCAAACATCATGTGGAGGGTGGCTTTATTTCCAAGTCTCGGGTCGAGGGGATAGCAAAAATGATCTTCCCATCTTCTCCCCCGCCCCAAATTCGGCCAACCCCTTTCCCAAAAACAGGGGCGTCGGAAATCGGTTCTGGAATACCTCCCCCTCCCTTCGCTGCCTCCGGCACGCTTAAACAGCCCTGACTTGCTGGATGAGACCCTGAGGTGTGCGCCACCCTTTCACTAGCTTGGACCCGAAAAATGCCTAATGAAGACCCATGAAATTGTGAAATGTCGGGCTTGTGGGTTTGCGGAGGAAAGGGTCCGGTCCGCTCTGTGTCGTCCTCCTCCGCGTGGCGGGGTGTTGTTTCAGAGTGCCAACGATCGTTCCCGAATAAATCCCACAAAACCCATGCTGACAAGGGCATTTTCCGCATGACCATTTGGTGGCTTCTTAAAAATGGCAAGGATGGGGCAGAGCTCTTTCACCTGCCTCCACTTCGGTAGCGCAACACCCGAGTCTGCACCGTGTTGTCAGGCCATGGTCACTTGTATGGTAAAGACATTGCGCTGCGTATAATCCTGGAGCAGTGGGGGGTGGAATTCCAGCGGGGTTGCCCCATCAACAATGAGACGGTTTAGGGAAGGGGAGTGCGCTGCAACGCACCGGGGGAGAAGCAGGGTGCCCAAAGGGGAAATCGAACTCAGACTCGAGCCTTCTTCAGGGCAGTCCAGACCCGGGTAGCTCTTTAGAATTTTGGGACCAGGTTCTGACATGTGCCAGGCAAGGGATGTGCCCAGCCCCACCCATCTTAAGGGCGGCCCGAGATTTCGCCGTTACGCATCCCCCTTGCTGGGACAAGGTTCTTGTATTGGTTTGATGAGTGAAACTTCTTTATAAATATGGAATTTATTATTCAAAAAATAAACCAATTGGGTAAAAAATAGAAAAACAAATACTTGGCTTGATAGCAAAGATGCGACCAAAAATCCCCGATTTTTGGTAGGAGAAATTCAATCTTGCCGATGATAGTAAGGGCCCCTTTACTTCTGGAGATCCGTTGGGGGCTCGTTTGAACAGGGGCAGAGAGCGCAGGGGGACGTTCGAGAGGCTCCCCCTCTCTTTCCAAGCGTGCTTGCTAAAGACCTGCAAATTTATCACATGCTTTTTTGTAAAAAAACTTCATTCATAAAAATGCTTTTGGCCCCAGCGTTATTCATCCCCATAGGGGCCTAGTGTTTAGGTCATATATCAACGGGCTTCACGTCTCAGCAGACATTTTTCCCATTTTTAAACCTTCATTTTGCCTCACCTCTTCCAAGATCACATCTGAGATCTGAAACCCTGGTGATTAGATTCTAGAAAATGTCGAGCGACATACTTTCCCAAATTTCTTTTTTGTTGTTCTTTTTTCTCTGTATCGATATTTTTTAGTTGCCAATCTAATGTTAGATCTTTGTTCATTTAACCGAATTTTGCACTCGGGAGGTCTGACCAAGTAGGCCTTCCCACGGGACTTTTTAAAAAGATAAATGATGTTTTTTGTATCACACGTTTATCCGCTTTTTACTTAGATCTTTCTACACTGGTGGGATTTTGTTAAAATAGGGACCTTTGATTATTGGAGCTGCAATGTTGGCAATTACAGCAAGGGAAAACGTTTTCTTTGTGGGTTCAAGAACAATTGTTTATTTGATACTTTAGTTTTTTATTGTCTGGACATAATGCGATCCCTATAGTGCGACTCTTCTGTAAATAAAGCGGGGTTTTATCATGAATAGACTACCTATTTGCTATCTGATGCCAGAGCATGCCAATGTTTAAGGATGGTCTTTTTTATTATGGTGCTATGTCTATCAAACTTGCTAATATAATAAAGTTGGCCTATTTTTCTGTGCTTTTTGTTTATTATGTATAGTTTTTACGGTCCTTTTTCTCCTATTTCTCTGGCTATTTTTAACTTTTCTGAATTATATAGCCCCTATTTACAAATTTTTCAAATTTAATTTAGTACATTGTTTCCAGTACAATTCGTTTAGTCGAGCATTTTTTCTAATTCTAGTGAATTGTCCTATGGTATACCTCTTAAAAGTTTGGGGAGCGTGATGACTTTCCCCATGAAGAAAATTATTCCTTTCTGCCGGTTTAACAAACAAATTAAATAGTGATACCTTGTTCCTTTTTCTGACCTAACATCGAGGTTAATTTTTAGTGTCCCTTCCTATGTGGGCCCGAGAATTGAAATTAGAGGGTGTATGGTGTTAAGGTAGCTTATGAACTCATTGAGCTTTTCCTCTGAACTTTCCCATATAATAAATACGTCATCGACGTACCTATACCAGGCCCTTACTTGTCGGTATCCTACTGATGTAAAGATATGATTTTTCTCCATGGCGGCATGAACAGGTTAGATAACTTGGAGCTGCAGGAGACCCATCGAGGTCCCCTGCCCGTGCAAGTATATATAAACTCCAAATTTGAAGTAATTTTTGTCAACACTGTTTATAATAGTGTCATGAGAAAATTAATGGAGAGAATTGGTTAAACTTGGGTCTTCACCAAGAGCCTCTCTGGCGGCTGCATGCCTTCCGCAGGGGGATATTGGTGAATAAGGATTTTATGTCCAATGTGCAGAAGATACATGTTTCTATATTGGTTATATTCTCCCGTAGTGCCAAAATTCGGTTAAATGAACATAGATCTAACATTAGATTGGCAACTAAAAATATATCGATAGCAGAGGATCAAGAACAACAAAAAAAGAAATTTGGGGACAGTAGTGTCGCTGACATTTCTAGAATCTAATCACCCGGTTGCAGATCTCAGATGGTGTATCTGGAAGAGGTGAGGGCAAGTGAAGGGTTAACAATGGAAACATGTCTGCTGAGACGTGAAAACCGTTGGATATATGACCTAAAACTATGGCCCCCATAGGGATGAATGAGACGCTCGGCCTCAAAGATTTTTTTGAATGAAGTTTTTATACCATGCATGTGTATAAATTGCAGGTGAGGTTTAGCAGAGCACGCTTGAGAAAGAGAGGAGGAGCCCCTTCGAACGTCGCGCGCCTGCGCTCTCTGCCCGCTGTCTAACTGAGCACTCCAGACGTGATCTCCCAGAGTAAGAGGGGACGCTTCACTATGCATCGGCAAGATTGAAATTTTTCTACCAAAATCTTGGACTTTGGATCGCATCGTTTGCTATTGCTAAGGCAAGTAGTTTTTTTTATTCTATGTTTTTGCCAATTGGCTTTTTTAAAAAATT
>JAODAL010073375.1:0-14755 GCA_025379985.1 Phyllomedusa bahiana | reverse complement strand
GCAAAAAATGACTTGTCTGTAGGCAAAAAGGGACTTATTGTCCAGCCCATGCAGGTTCTGCAGCTCACCAAATGAATAAAGTCGCCGCTCCCTGCAGTTAACGAGTGGATAGATGTTATCTAGCCCCTGCTCTCCCCACTGAGCTAGAAAACCTTTTTCTAGGCTTGGAGTAAAGTCTGGATGACCTCTCCAGGATAGGAATTTACTGGCTTGGTAGGGAAGGCCGAACAATTTTCGGGCTGCCTTCCAGGCAGAAATGGTGTCTCTAAGTATCACTCCCTGTTTAGCTATCGGAGGGAGAGCCTTGTAAGGCGTGTGTAGGAGAGCATTTAATGAGTAGGGGGAAGCCAAGCTGGACTCTATGGCCGTGTTTTAAAAGAATGACGTGTTTTTTACCCAGTCCACCCCATGTCGAAGTAAAGCGGCCAAATTGTAAATTCTAATATTAGGAAGATTTAGGCCTCCCAGATCCCTTGGAAGGACCAATTTTTTAAAGGCTATGCGCGGGCGTCTACCTCTCCATATAAATTTCAAAAAAGCTGAGTTTAACTTATTTATACAGACGTGTCTGAGTAAAAGGGGGATGGTTTGTAGATGATATAGCAGCCTAGAGAAGCTTACCATTTTAATTAGGTGGCACCGGGCCAAAAGGGGCAACGGCAAGGACGCCCATCTGGCCAGTTCCCCACAAATCTTCTGGATTAACGGGGGGGAAATTCAGAGAGTAGACTTACTCTGGGGAAACCCCTATAGTGATGCCCAGGTACTTGATAGATTTCCTAGTGACCCTAACCTGAACATGGCTGAGAGAGTGCTGTAAAAGTTTCGACGTCCCTGGCGGGGATATATCTAAAATTTCGGATTTTTGGACGTTTACTTTAAAGCCAGAGCATTGGCCAAAGGTCTTTAGACCGTCAAGTATCAACGGGACATCTTTAACTGAGGAGGCACAAAAGAAAAGCAGGTCATCCGCAAAAAGTACCAACTTTAGATGAGAATTTCCTATTTTAATCCCTTCAAAATCTGTCCTAGCTTGGAAGTATCGTGACATTGGTTCTATAGCCGGGTTGAACAGCAGAGGCGAAAGAGGGCACCCTTGCCTAGTGCCCCTCCACAGGGGGTAGGAGTCAGACAGGAAGCTCGGTACAACCATCCTTGCCGGGGGGTTCGTATAGAGGGAGGATATGTATTGACGGAAGGAGCCCCCAATGCCCGCACGAATCAAAACTTTATCTAACCAAGCCCAGCTGACATTATCAAATGCTTTTTCGGCATCTATTGAAAATATAGCTGGGGATTGGTGATTCTGGGGGTTGACTTTAACGTCGTCTAATACCATCAAGACCTTGCGGACATTGGACACTGCCGACCTGTTCTGTACAAATCCCACTTGGGGACTAGAAATTAGTTTGGGTAGTATGGAAGCAAGCCGATCGGCCATAATTTTAGAGATGATTTTCAAATCCACATTGATGAGAGAGATGGGGCGATATGCAGAGGGATCCATGAGGTCCTTCCCCGGCTTCGGCAACACCCGAATATGAGCTTCGTTCATACGTGGTGGGATACCTGACCCGGTAAGGAATGCGTTATATAGTGTCACCAAGGTGGGAGAGATCTCAGGGAGGAGTAGTTTAAAGAACTCAGAAGTGTACCCATCTGGTCCTGGGGCTTTTTGATTAGTTAGCTTGCGAATCGTAAGGGCCAATACCTCATCGGTTATGGGAGCCTCTAGGAGAACTTTATCATCCTGGGATAGTTTTGGCAAGGATAGTTTCTCCAGCAATCTGTCTGACTCCCCCATATCGGACTCTGACGGACGGTACAATTCAGAATAGTAATCCCTGAAGATCTGAGTGATGTCTTCGCCATCATGTTTGAGTATCCCTGACTTGTTTTTAACCGCATGTATGGTGTTACAAGGTCTCAAGCCTTTGGCCAAATGGGCCAGAAGCTTACCCGGTTTGTTCCCAAATCTAGAGAGACGGGCATCAGATAGAGATTTACGGGATTTTTCTGCTGAAGCCAGTGCTCGTATTCACTTTTTGCCCTGCTCCAGGACTCCCGATTCTGCCTAGACTGACAAGATTTGATGGTAGAATAGGAAGACCTAAGCTTAAGAGATAACTCTTCTATTTTGGTCGCTATCAGTTTCTTTCTGGAGGCAATATAGGATATGATGCGGCCCCTTAAAACCACCTTAGCCGTTTCCCACAGCAAATGAGGGGTATCCTTATGGGCCGCATTGTCTTTATAGAATTCAATCCACCATATTTTTAAGAGGTTACCAAAGTCCTCGTTATCGTAGAGGTATGAGGGAAAACGCCAGATATGCTCCCCGCCTCTTGGGGTAAAATCATATATTTCTAGGGATACTGGTGCGTGGTCTGAGATAATTAGATCTCCGATATCAGCTAATCTAACCCTGGAGGCTAACTCTGGGGAAATCAGCAGGTAATCTATACGAGACCACGACTGATGGAGGGGGAGAAAAAGGAGTACTCCCTACCCTCTGGGTGAAGAGACCTCCAAATGTCTTTTAAGTTGGCACTTAAAAATTTGTGCAGGGTATTATCTCTAGGTGCCGCAGGGTGGGGCCTATCCTCAGAGGCGTCATGAACCGTATTCAAGTCTCCTCCTATCACTTTGAGAGGGGTGGAGTCAGCTAGGATTTTTCCGGCAAGATCCTCGAAAAAGACCTTGTTATCCCCATTAGGGCTGTAGACATTAAAGGTATCCAGCTGGGTATTTGGCAGAGATAGCAGGAGTCTAATACATCTCCCATTTGTGTCGACAGTTTCTTCCACCAGCTGGTGTTTAAAATTCCTATGGAGGAGTATTACGACCCCACCCTTTCTCTCTACAGCTGGGGACCCATAGACATGACCCACCCATTGCTTTTTTAATCTGAAAAAGTCCTCTCTACCTAAGTGGGTTTCTTGGAGCAGGGCAATGTCTGCACGTAGTTTTCTCAAATGTCGCAGAATCATTGCTCTCTTTTCGGGCGATCTAAGGCCCTTGACATTCCAAGATATGACATTAATCATCTTGGCGAATATACCTGGTGGACCATCTGGGTACAAACAAGTAGGTATCATGTGGGGCAGTACTTGGGGAGGAAGGACCAGCAGCTCCAGAAAGTGAATGGCATAGGCATTATCCAGAAAAACAAGAGAAAAACACAAAACAACAGTACAAAATACAACAGTAAAAATTAGAACCGGGACCCATTTCGGGTCACAAGGAAGGGAAACAGCAGCTTCCCAAAAGCACCTCAGGAGAAAAGGAGAGCAGCTCAACAGATCTCCGTCATGGTGCTGGGGAACTTCACTTCTTCCCAACAATATGGAATCAACAACTGTTATCAGAACAGCTCCGAATGGAGCACCTGCAACCTAATGACTAATTGTAAGACAATCGGAAGAGATACGGGCAAGAAAATTAGCACACTTTCCTCCCAAGGGGGGAAACCCCCAATTAGCTGTGAGTTCAGGTGACCAAGGCCGAGGCCGGACGTTTGCGTTGCTCTTTCGGACTGTCTTCCCGATTTGAAGTGTCCTGCACGCATGGGAGCCTTGGAGGACTTGGGTGACTGGAAACAGGCGAGGCAGCCTGTGGAGACTGCTGAGGAGACCCATTTTTGGAGCACCTCCCAGCTCTCTCCATATATTCCTGAGCGGCCTCATGGGTTGAAAAGGAGGAAGAGTTCCCATTTTTATGGAAAATACGCAAAGTCGCTGGATACAGCAAGGCAAACTTTTCCTGCCTCTTAAATAGCTCTGTGCAAATACTCGAGAATGCTCTTCGACGCTTAGCAACTTCAGCAGAAAAGTCCTCGAAGATTAGCAGCTTGTGGCCTTGGAAACGTAGAGCGGAGCGTAGAGACTTGTATGACCTCAGAATTTCGGCTTTGTCTGCAAAATTTAAATACTTTACAATAGATTGTCTTGGTCTTGGCGGATCCTCCAGATTGCCATCTCTCCCTTGCGATTCGCTGTTGATTCCTCTCCAGTTAGGGCCCAGTCTATTGGCTCGTTCGACCCGGCATCGCTTTGACATTCCCAACAGTTCTGGAAGTTCTTGCTCACAAAACGTGGTCAGGGAGTGCTGAGAAACCGACTCCGGCAAGCCAATTATTCTCAGATTGTTGCGCCTAGAGCGGTTCTCTAAGTCATCAATTTTATCCGCCATTCGCTTGTTCTCTGACAGCACACCATTCAACTGCGACCGCAGAGCATCAGCGTCCATTTCCAGAGTCTGGACCCTGAATTCTAGTTCCTCCAGGCGATCAGCATGTATTCGTATTTCCCCTTTCACTTGTGCGAACATATGAGCCACTGTAGCTGCTAGGGACTCCTGTAGGTCAGGGCCAATTTGGCGTGCCACTTCTGTCGCTATCTTTTTATAAGTATCTTCCGTTATGATTGATGTATCAACAGAATCTAATTTGGCAGAAACTTTAGGACTGACCGATTGTATAGATAAGGCTTCCCAGTCCGAGCCATGTTGCACAGTGTCAGAGTCCCCTGCTGTAGCTGCCTGGGCCCTCTCAGATTTGGTTAACTGCTTGGCGGCTTTTGATTTTCCCATTTTTAGGAGATAATGTTCCATATGACAGAGGGGGGGGGGGACTCCCACCGTTCGTGTATGGGATACGACTTTCAGCCAAGGAACTCCCAGTACATGGGTAAGGTCAAGATAGGAAGAGGACACTAGTAAATAGGGCAGACTAGAGTCTTAATGGATAGAAAGCGGTGTTGCGCAGAGTATTAGCGTAGCAATATAGTCTCAGTTATGGAGGAGAAAGCCGGTGGAGAGATGTGTCTTAATGGAAGGTAGTATCCACTATCAGTCCTTCGGTTAGAGAATAAGACACAGCTGTTGGGGTTAAGGTGGATGAGCTTGCCGGTGAATGATCCTTAAGCTAATTTGTAGCAGGGAGATAAATTTAGTTGCCGGAGGCCACAATAGTGAGGAGGACAGGATATCTTTCTGCCTGCCCAGCAGATGGGTTTTGTCTCAACTGTGAAGGAGAGCAGGGGAATATGTGGTTGAGTCAACAGGAGGGTTAATTAGACCATTAGCCGAGCAACAGAAGCGAGGGGTTACTGCCTCAGTATGATGGCTGGGGCCGAAGGTTCAGGGCCCAAAAGATGGAAAAAACCGCCCACCCAGACCCTTCTACAGAAAAACCGAAGGGCCCAACGGGCCCTGTGGCCCGCTAAAAAGAGAGAAGCTGCGGGCCCCTTGAGGCAATGGCGGGTATTTCCCCGGTCCCTGTTGGCGGGGGCCCCGGGAGCCCTCACGGGAGAAAAAAAAACTTCCGGGGGTGCTCCTCCCTGCTCCCGCCCCCGGGTTCAGCCCCCACCCTCTCCTGACCTTTCCGCCCCGGCCCCCCGAGATGAGGGAGTTGGCCCGCTCCGGACCGTGAAAAAGTTGCCCCCGTGTGACCCCGGGGCCCTCCGGTTGCTTTTCCCGGGGTAAATGCTAGCCTTTCCGAAGGGGGGCCGGGTTATTTGAAAGGTTTTGGGGGGTGGGGTTGTGATTGGGGCCTCGGGCGGGCCGCCTAAACCCCAATTGGCCCGGCCCCAAAAACCGGAAAAGAAAATTTTTTTCCCTTTTTTTGGGTTAAGGCAATGCAATGTCGGGACTGCCCAAAGTGGACATTTGGACATTTATTTTTGGGTTTTTTTACCTTCTTCAGTACAGGAATGAAAAAAAGGCATTTAAAACAAAACCCTTTGGGGAGTGGGGTAAGTGGCAAAAGGGAGCCCCTACAATTGGGAAAAATTGAGAATAATTTTTTCCCAAAAACTTCCTCTATCCATGTAATTCTAAGACTGTTTCTCCGGGATCATTGTGTTTTTTCTTTAGAAAGAAACTTTGGGTTTTCAGGCAAGGGTTTTTGGGGAATAAAATGTTTGCCCTTTTTGGGGGTTGCTTCTCTGAAAGTAAACCCCTGCCCCATAAAAAAATTGACGGGGGAGATTTTACCCAAAAGTCCTTTTGTAGAGAGCTTTTTTGTTCTTGAAATTTGTAAAGTACATAGCGGGTTTGCGGGTGGCGGGAGGGGTACACAATTACCCCTTTCTAAGCTTTTGAAGGAGGTGAAAACATCTGTTAATTTCAATAAAAAACAGCCCCGTTAACCCCAATTATATGCCGAAGTTTCTTTTCCCTGTTAAGAACGCATTTTGGGGGTTAATTTCTAAAGCTGGAATTAGCTCTCCCAAACATTGTGGGCCCTTGGAATATAAACACTTTTGGAGGATTTGGCATTTTAAACAAGGGGAAAGAAAATAATACAAGACATGTTTTTTTGGAGTCCCTCAACATTGAAAATTATTTTTCAGATTAATAATGTATGGCCTTCTAAAAACAATCTTCCTTAACTTAACGCCTTACTCCATGCTGGGAATTACTTGTTTTTTGAAAGACTGATTTAATTACAGGGGATTTGCATAAAGTTATCGTAGAAAATGTAAATGTTTTTTTTAAAACCCTTGATCATGTTTTGGGCTGCACCCCTTTTGGGTCGTTCCTTCTCCCTGCCACCAATGTGAGATAGTACGACTAAGGTCTATGACCGAAATATCACATTTGTAAAAAATTTATGTTTTCCCCTTTTTCCTACTGCAAAGTAAACTTATGTGGAGCTCACCTTTGGTTTTTCAATAAAATATCTTCTATATTTTTCACAATATAAAAGACTTTGGTGTGCTGTTGTTCTATATTACTGTAGAAAAATGCAAAGAAAATAGACAATAAGTACCATTAATGAAATCCAAAATAGATAGGATAGGTAAATGCAAGATCCAAGAGAGCCATGTAAATCCCGGGAAGCCCAACATAAAATTGAGGCAGACGGGGAAAAAAACCAGGGATTGGAAATTGGGAAAAAAAACAACAAAAAAAAGTAGGATCAGAATCAGGTATGAGAGGACTTGAGGGCGGGAGTCCTCCGGGAATATAGCGGGCCAAGGACCCCGGTTGTGAAAGTAAAAAATAGTTTTAAAAAATTACTACTATTGTAGTCCATCTAGAAGAGTACTAGAAGTATCTAAAAAATTGGGGTTTGGGGCGATTAAAATGCCCAAAATTTGAAATTGGATTTTTTAAAGGGTACCATTAATGAAAACCCAAAAATAGATAGGATGGGAAAAAAGAAGATCCAAGAAAAGCCCAATTCAATCCTAGAATCAATTTTTAGGTAAATGGGGAAATTTGAAAAGCGATTTTTAGGTAAACTTGCAGATTTTCTTTTTATATTGGCCATTTAGGGCATAGAGCAGGGTTTGAGCGGGGGGTTGTGCAATTTATGACTGTGATGTGTATGGTTGTCATTGGGGGAAAAAATCACATGACCTCATTTTACATAAAACGGGGTTTTCCTGTCCGTATATTTTTTTTTATTGTCTATCATTTAAAGAAAGGGGTTGGGGCTCCCCTTTTCTCAAATAAGCAAGGGTAGGGGGCCAAAAAGTTCTTTTTTTAAATTCTTTTCAGAAAACTTTGCTTTTAAGGGTAAACTTTTTGAATATAGGTAGATTTAGAAAAATTTTAAGTTTTTTATTTTGTTAGAAAAGAGAATTTTAAAAAAGGGAATTTTAAGGCTTTTGTGGCGGTGGGGCGGGAGGGGGCCAGGCGGACTGACAAAAGGGCTGGTTTTGGGAAAAGGGGAGTGTAAATTGTGCACCCCAGCCTTGCTTTAAAACCTGCTTTTAAAATTGGGGCTTTTTTTCCCACTTCTTGCCCAGCAACCTCGCACGGAGGTGAAATTGAAATTTTTAAATTTTGTGCATCCCAGTTTTTTTCAAAGGGCCAACCATATTTTAAATTTGAACAAAAAATTTTCTGGGTTAGGGTTAGTGAAATTTCATTGGTGAAAAACCCCCAAACCCTTTTTTTTAATCCGTATAACTTTTTAAATAGCTTTATTTGCTTTGGTGCACCCCAATTTTTGGGCAAAGGGGCCACCTTGTATTAAAATTTGGATCCCAGAAATTTTTAGTAAAATTTTGGGTGTATTTCTTTGGTGAAAAAAACCCACTTTCTGTTATCTTTTAAAACTTTTAAAAATGCGGTTTTTAAATTTTGGGGGCCCGCCGGGGTTTGTACAAAGACCCAAACCTTGTATTTTAAAATTTTGGGGATACGAAATTTTTCGTAACTGTTGGTGTATTTATTGGTAAAAAAACCCCACCTTCTTTTTTTAAACCCGGGTAAAACCCTTTTTAAATACCCTGTATTTTTTGGGTGCAGCCCATTTTTGGGTTAAAAGGGAGCACCTTTATTTAAATTTGGGTACAAAAATTTCTTTAGTAAATGTTGGGTATTTTTTGGGTGCAAAAACCCCTTTTTTTTTTGGGGTATTTTTTTTAAATAGTGTTTCGCACTTTGGTGCAGCCCGTTTTGTTAAAGAGAAAACCTTTTTTTCTTAAATTTGGTTTAAAAAAATTTTCTAAAAAATGGGGGGTTTACTTCATTGGTGAAAAAACACATTTTTTTTACCCGTTAAAAATTTTTTAAATAGCTGTATTTCACTTTGGTGCGGCCAGTTTTTTTAAAAGGGAGCCACCTTGGATTTTAAATTTTTGGTAAAAAATTTTTTTAGAAACTTTTGGTGTATTTCTTTGGTGCAAAAAAACCACTTTTTTTTTAACCTTTTAAACTTTTAAATAGTTTTTTTCATTTGGGTTGCAGCCAGTTTTTTTCAAAATAGCCCCCTTTTGTACAAATAAATTTGAATAAAAGCCATTTTCTTAAAATGTTCTCTTTTGTCATGCTGCAAAAAAAAGCAATTTCTTTTCCGGTTGGGAAAATTTTTAAAAGTTTTTTTTGCGCTCGGTGAATCTCAGTTTGGCGCAGGGAAAACGACTTGTATGATTTGTTTGTTGAAAAACTATCAAAATTCCTTTTCCCAAAGGGCAGTTGTAATCCCCGGGTTTGAAGGAAGGAAAATGGGGTTTTTTGTCTTAAAAGGGTTTTCCACCAGGCCGAATTTAAAAGGTAAATTGTAGAAACAATTCTGTTTTAATTTTAGTTTTGGGCCGTTGGAAATTTAAAGGGAAATTTTAGATAGTTTGATTTGCACTTTCCAAAAGAGAAAATGGAAAAAATTTTTCCATTTCCTTTTTTTAAATTTTTTTCTTTTTGGAAACCCCTGAAGCAAAATGCTTGGTTGGTAAGCAAGCAAAGAGGGGTGTAGGGGCTGGAGGTTTGAGGTACGAGGAAGGTGTCCTTCAGTGCTGGTGGGCAACACGAAGCCCGCGGATTGCCCCTTGCAGGACCCTAGGCCCCGTATCGCTGGGTCGGTGCCCCCGTGAATTCCCCAGTAAAAGAACAGGGTCCCCAATTGTTCTTAGGGTTTTTAATGCAAAACCTGCATCCCCGCAGTCTTTTCCTCCTGTCTCCCCGGCCGGCCCAAATGTCGTAATATTTATCGTCAGATGTCCAACATGAAAGAAGGCACCCCCCAAAAAAATTTTCAAACCTGTTAAACCAAAATGGGGAATTAAAACCATTTTTTGAAGACCTTTTTGATTACCAAAATTTCGTTTTGGGGGCCAAAGGATTTCAAAAAGTTTTAAGAGGCATAGGAAGTTTATTTTGTCTGCTTTTAACCCAATTTTTGATGCCTCAGAGGAGGAGAAGAGCGGGGCAATCCGGGGAAAAATACCGGGCCGGGGGAAAAAGTCTTGCCCGGGCCTGTTTTTGTAGCCGCAGATCCGGAAAAGGTTGAAGGGCGGCGAGGAAGTCACCTTTTGTTTTGATGTGTTGATGACGACATTGCAGAATTCCAATTTGGGCTTTTCGCAGGGAATTTGCTTGCGAAACGCTTCATCACTGACAAGGAGGAAGACGATGGGGTAGTGTTTAGTTTCGGGTCCCCCCTCAAAAAGGGAGAGGGGCCCTTCCCCCGTCCACGGGGATTATTTTCCCCCAGCCACAATAAACGGAAAAAACCGTTTTCCCCGCTTATCGCCGTCGAAAAAGGGCCCAGGACCCCCTCAAGCCTGGGGGAGGATGTCATTTCCCTTTGCCGTAAACACATCCCGGAGAGGCGGAAACTTAGGGTTTAACCACCCAAAACCCAAAATGTCTAGGGAAATGCAGCGAATGCGAGTTGAAATGGAGGGAAAAATTGGCCAAAAAAAGGCAAACCGATCCCCGGGTTCCCGCCACTGTTTACACCCCTTTTGTCTCCACCTCCTCCCCCTCCTCCGCCCCGCCAAGCGTTCCTCAGTTTCCCCTATCTCTTGAATATGATCATTGTTTAGCCTGTTCAGCCCCCCTGTTTTGCCTGAGTACCACCAGCAAAAATCAGAGGGCCCCTGCTAAACCCCTTCCCCCTTCCACCAGGGTTTACGCCTGCCCGCCGTACAGTCGCCGTCTAGAAAATTAGAGTCGCCCGTTTAGCAGCCGCCTTCTGTCTACGGTTTGGGAGCAGAAGAAAATTTTTTAACCCAAAAAACCATCCAAAGCCCAAAAGCCCGAAAGTCCCGGGATAGCCAAAGGGTTTTTGGGCCCTTTGGGAAAAGTTGCCTTTCCATTTGGTGGGAACAGATGGGTTCCCCCACATCATAGCCCCTTTCCTGCCCCCCAATTTAAAGTGCCAAGCAGGATTTCTTTTCCGGGGAAACCCGTCCCTGTTGGGCCAGCCCCGTGTCCCTCAAAAATTTTAAGAAAGTTGTTTGCATCTGTGTCCCGGGAAAAATCCAAACCCGCCAAATGATACATGGACTAGTAAAACACAGCCAAAAACCGTATATTTTCTGTGAAAAGTCAGGGGTTTATTGGGTGGATGTCTTGGTTGGTAACAGTGGGGTTTTCAGGTCGGCACACGTTTTTCAAAACCGCAGGAATGGTGCGGGTTCTTGCCCCCAAGTTCCCCTGGGGAGCATCACGGGGCCCAGAGAAAACCCGGCCTTTTTTGAAATTAATTTTGGTCTCGGGGCCCTTTAACACACGGGTCGGAAACTGGGGGATGGCTCTTGCAAAGAGACCCAAATGCCGGCTGGGTGACAAGAAACCCTTTTTGGCAGCCCAAGGTGGTGTGGGGTTTAAAGGGTTAAAACTCCTTGCCCCCCTTAAGACGGTAGGCTGGAGAAACCCTTTCCGGAACACGTCCTGAACCTGGTGTTTCCGGGAAAATTTTTAAAGCGCTACCCGGGGGCTAGGGCTGCCCCGCTTTAGGAGACTGGGGGTCTGAGTCACAATTCCGCCCTTGCAAACCCGCTTCATCCCGCTTTGGCTGCGTTTTTTCCCGCGTCCCCGTCGGCCCCGTAAACCCTTTTCATTGTTGACATGGCAAAACACGGGGAATTCCCCCTCCACATGCCCAGCGTTGGGGGCAGCGCGCAATGCCATTACGCAGTAGATGTGACACAGGGCCCTGAAAAAGCGGTGGGGACCCGGGGATTTGACCCAAGAGAGTGGAGGCAGGTGAAGAGTCGCCCACCCTTGCCAGTTTTGAAAAACCCACCAAAGGTCAGGGGACAATCCCTTGCAGCTGAGCATTGGGTGATTTAGTTCTGGGTCGAGTTGGAACTTGAAACAACAGGCCCCGCCAGCGACGGGGAGGGACGGACCAATGGGGAAACCGGAGCCTTTTCCGTCGAATAGAAGGCCCGCAGTTTCAAACTTATCGGTTTTCATTAGGCAGTGGTTCGGGGTCCAGGGCTGTGCAAGGCGGGCTCCGTTGGGGGTACAGCATCGGGGGAAGTAGGGCGGATGAAAGCTGTGCGGAGAAGGGAGGGGACAGGATGAGGTATTCTGGAACGACCGTGTTCGATTTTTGCTTGGAAAGAGGTTGGATGGTTTAAAAGGGGAGGAGGAAGATGAGGAAGATAAAAGTTTGCTAGTGCCTCCGACCAAGGGCTTTGGAAAATCAAGGCTCCATCTCTCCAGATTGGGGTCGGATCCCATTTCCCTTCCCCAAACTTGACCCTCACATTAAGGCCATCAACCTGAAAAAAATTTTTGGGTGGCCCCCCTTCTCGATCCCCGTAAAAAGAAAAAACTCAGCCCTTTTTTCCACCCACCAAATAGAGAGTAAAATGCAGGAATTGGAGACCGTGCTGATTGATCAAGGGACTTGTTGCGTCGTTCTTTTTCCCAAATGTCAGGGTTTGGAAAAATGCACCAGTTGACAGCAGTGAGTGCCAAGCAGCAGCAGGCTTGTGGCAGAACCCTAATGGGTGACCCTCTGGAAAAATCTTATTTACCCCCTCACCTCCCCAACGCATGAAAAGAGGGACAAAAAAACCACACAGAGGCCCCGTTTAAGATCATGGTGCCGACTTTTGCGTCTCAACACGATGTTTTTGGATATTTTCGGCCCCAACGATTCTGGGATTCAAAAGGATAAACGGCCCTGAGCTCGTCGATGCCATAGAGGTGTTGCTCCCAGAGCCAGGCGTCATATTGAGTGGACCTTTCAGCACGCTGGAGGATTATTAGAAAAGATCCCGGCTTTCCCCCAAAATAATGTGGATCGTTTGACTTTCATCAAGATGAAACAGGCGTTTTTTTGTTTATGTTGTGGCCCAAAAATTTCCCAGGGTCACCCATTAGTTTGGGGGTCTATTCCATTCCTCTTCAAACAGAAATGGTCCTTTTGAAAAATTTTTTTGAAAAAGTATTTTTTTGCAAAATTTTTATTCTCAGTTCCCCAACGTTCATTTTGTGGTTTTGCGGTGGGAGACTGTAAAAACACCCAAATTTTACAAAATTTCATGAAAAAAAAAATTTCCATTTACTCACTTTTTTTTTACATTTTTGCACTGTCAATGTTTTGGGGTCAGGTGTGTGAGTAAAGCTTTAATAAGGTCCTTTTGGGCGAAATGTGGCTTTAAGTGGGATTTCTCCCTACAATTTTTAAGGGTGAGAAGTCATTTTTTTAACTTTTTGTGTCATGTGCTGTGAAAATGAGATCTAAGGTCCTATTTTAAAAAATGTGGTTTTTAACAAGACATTTTTTTCTTCACAATTGTCTTCGTGGCTCAAGGGTGATTTTTTTAAATTTATGGGGAGGTGCTGTCAAAAACAGGAATAGGAGGACACGGGTTTTAAAGGACCATATTGCAAAATGATTTTTTTTGAAGATCTTTAACATAGCTAGCAAACCCTTAGTGTCATAAGGAGGACAAACCTCTGTAGAGGGATAAAAATTTTTCAAGCGCTCCCCGGGCTTGACTGTGTATTGGGAAGGTGGAGGTTTTGCTACCTTCGCTTTTTGCACTCTCTTCAGCCGACTGTTTTGTTGCTGCGTCATAAGGGATTTTTTTTTCCGTGTTAATGGATGATGGAGCCATCCTGGCTTTTACCCTACCCCTGAAAAAACGGGCCCGCTAGTTTAACCCGCGGTTAAAGATGACAGCACCAAACCCTTGCTCTTTCCAACTCCTGAAAATCCCCCCCTGCCCGTAAAAATGCGTGACACGTTTAAGCCTCCCCGCCATGACAGTAATTTCCTTAAACCCACTTGACAGTAGAATGCAGGATTTTCAGACAGGCTTGTGACTATTCGTTTTCTTACTTTTAATGTCACGTGGAAAAAAATGTCACAGAAGAATGGAAAGTATGGAAAAGAGTTTTTTTTAATATAGTTTATTTATTATTTTCGAAATTTTTGTGATGGACCCTAAGGGACCTGTGCGGGTTTTGGGGGCATGCTGCGTTACAGGTTGGATAGTCAAAGTCCATTTTCCCAAAATCTGCTTTAAAAAAACTTTTTTCGGCACTTTTTAATCTGTGGGTCATGAGGTTTGTGGGTATGCTGGGCCCCGGAAAGGGATGTCAATGCCCGTTCAATAAAAATGGTGGTTCAAAGATTTTCCCGGCATTTTTAATTGTGGGTAGACACTGTTTTGGGGTCATGCTGCGGTCCGGTAGGCATTTTTAAAAGTTCAGTTCAATTAAAAGATGGTTTAAACTCCTTTTTCCCGGGACTTTAAATTGTGGGGCGACAGGGTTTAATGGTCATATGCGGTCCGGCAAATATAGTCAATGTCCGTTCAATAAAATGGTGGTTCAAATCTACTTTCTTTGGCACTTTTTAATTTGGGGGGCTGCAGGTTTGGAGGGCGCGGGGAAAAGAAAGGGAAGCAAAGTCCAATTTTAACTAAAATGGTGGTTTGGGAAGACTCCTTTTTCTGGCACTTTTTAATTGTGGGTCAGACGGTTTAAAGGTCTACGCAGTCCAGGACAGATAAAGCAATGTCCGTTCAACTAAAATGGGGGGTTCAAAATACTTTTTCCGGCACTTTTTAATTTGGGTAAGGGGTTTGAGGGTCTGCTGCGGCCCAGGCAGGGGATTGTAATGTCAGTTTTAACTAAAAAGGGTGGTTCAAAAAACTCCTTTTTCGGACTTTTTTTGTGGTCATACAGGTTTAAAGGGGCATGTGCTGAGGGGGCAGGGAAAGGCAATGTCCCGTTAACTAAATGGTGGTGAAAGACGCCTTTTTTGGCACTTTTTAATCTTGGGGCAGACAGGGTTTTAAATGTCATGCTGGGTCCCGGACAGGGATGTAAATGTCAGTTCAATAAAATGATGGTTCAAAAAATATGCCCTTTTGGAAATTTTAAAATTTTTGGGTCATGCGGTTTAAGGGTCTGCTGTGGGAAAGACAATATGTGAAAGGTCTTGACTTTTTTCTGGACTTTTTAACCAATTTTTGTTGCCTAAAATGTAGCACGTATCCATTTACTGTTGAGGATGTTAATTCCAGCTTCTCCAGCCTGTTTGGGTGTA
>JAODAL010073374.1:0-14755 GCA_025379985.1 Phyllomedusa bahiana | reverse complement strand
GGTGTTATCCCTTATTTTTTTTGTTTTTTCTCTGCCTTGACGACCCAATGCTGGTATATAAATGATAACGGGCAGTGCTGGTGTAGGGCTCCTGCAGGGCAGCCTTATGCATGTATATCCAGCGATGGCATGTGGATCGTGGTGGCTGAAAAGGTTTTTCTTTCAATACGAACCCACCAGAGAGAAAGAACAAAGTGACTTCAGTGGATTATTTTGTTCCACCCACCACTACATGCTGCATCCACCCAGTTTTTGAACTCAGCAGAGAGCAAGTTGGAAAGAAAGTACGAGGTGACACAACCCCTTTAAGTAAAATTATTGCAGTTTTTTGGCACTTAAAAGCATTTTCAAATGAACTAGGGAAAAAAAGACGTACAGGTACATCATGAGTGCGAGTCATTTACTGCAATCAGACGTACAGGCACATCCACACTGTAAGGCCCCGTTCACACGGCTTATTCACGCCGGATTTGCGAGCCGGATTGCGCTCGCAATTCCGGCGTGAATAAGGGGCGGGGCGGGGGCGCGGCCCGCCGGCCCCATAGATAATGCATTATCTACGGCGCGTCCGCGCCGTAAATAATGTGCATGTCACTTTCTCCCCGCCCGGCGGATTCGCCGAGTGGTGAGGAGCGACGGAATCCACTGTTCTCTATGAGAGCAGTGGATTACCGTTATTACTGCGACGGATTGGCGGATTGGACTGTAACCGACAGTTGCGAGCAGACTGCGCCAGCACAGGACCCATGCCGGCAATGGCTGTCATTGACTAGTCAGTGCTGACTAGCCAATCACAGTTTTCGAGCATGTTTAACCTGGCACCTCCACCTCTAAGCCTATGCCTACACACAGAAATAACAATGGATTTATGGCGGGTTTAGTATTTTGAAACCGCTGAAAATCCGACGACCGACCGTAGCTTTTATGCAAATGTGGTCCAGCAATGACAAAATGCTGTTGGATTTCCGACAGTATTTTGTCATTTGCTGTGTAGACCTAGCCTAACAAGCTCATATGCGATCATAAGCTTGTCAGAGATGGACAGCCAGCTGTGACCGTATGATGAAGTTACCTCAGCGTGTAAAACACATTAAGGCCCCGTTCACACGGCTTATTCTGCCGCGTATTGGCGCCGTACTGCGCGCCGGATTGCGCTTCATACGGCGCCAATCCGCGGCAGCAATTACGGTAATCCACTGCTCTCATAGAGAACAGTGGATTCCGTCGCCCCCTCCCCCCTCGGCAAATCCGCCGCGGGGGGAGAAAGTGACATGCACATTATCCAGGCGCAATACGCGCCGTGGTAATCCAAGTCTATGGGGCCGGGGAGCGGCGCCCCCGCCGCGCTCGGCCCCGCCTCCGTCCCGCCCCTTATTCACGGCGGATTTGTGCGCTCAATACGGCACACAAATCCGTCGGGAATAAGCCGTGTGAACGGCCCCTAAAGATACCGCCCGATCGCCACATCTCCCACTCCCCTGCTCTCTAGTGACCTCACCTACCCCCCAGATTTGACCCCTTTTGTGACTCTGCACACTCTCCATTGACCCCCCAACACTGACTCCCCAACATCTATGTCCAAAAATCTCCAGTGACCGCGTCCAAAAAAGTAGTGGACAAGCTGTGGTTTTCTTACTCTAGACTGCCCACTGCCCAAGCTTATTATTGGGTAAGTAGCAACACCTACCACCTAGCTTTACCCCTGACTAGGGAGAGTATTACCCACTACATATAAAGTGATCAGTGCCCCCTGGCAGTGATCAGTGCCCCAAATTTTTGTTAGGTAGCAATAGACCTGCCACCTCGCTTTAGCCCTGGATTAGTAGGCTATTATAACTTGGAACTGCAGTGGCATCAGATTGGACCACCGGTTCACGTTTGATTTTTTTTTTTGTTAAAAATTAAAAAAGTAAAAATAAAATAAACAAAACAATACACAAACAAAATAGTAAAAAAAAATTATAGCACATGTAGGGGGAACACTTGCTGTTAAATTACATCCCAATGGCAAAGGGGTTTATTACAGCGGAGGAGACCTACACCATTGTATGCTCTGATACAGATACGGCAAGCGAGGGTGAGGAGCTGTTTGCACTCTCATCCTCAAGTGACTGAACCTTCTCATCAGTGCAGAAGAGTCACTGGTCCTGCACTACCTGAATGAACATAGGTCACTGCGGATAATTATAGTCCCACTGCCTCAGGCATTCAAATTGACACCACAGGATTTGGGACAGTTGATTTCTTTTCCCTTTTTTCCAACTTCCTTATAAATGTAATGGTGGAGCAATGCAACCATTATTCCACTCAGTTTATATCTGACAAACCTGAATCATTTTATGCCAAAAATCAAAACTGGTCCCCCACATGTACACAAAAACGCTGTACACAAATTTTGGGGGATATTTTTTACATTTTGCTTAACTAAAAATCCACATATTATGGATTACTGGTCCTCTGATATTTTATATACCACCCCTCTATATATCGAATAGTTGACCAGGACACGGTTTGAGGCCATCCTCAAATTTCTCCACTACATCCGTTGCTCACCTCAACAGGATCCAAATTTTGACCAGCTCTACAAAATTAGGCCATTGAACACTTAGCCAAACATTTAGCTAATTTTATACCCCCGACCAAAATATTGCAATAGACGAATCCCTTATTATTTTTTAACGGAGGTTGCAATATCGTCAGTACCTTCCAAACAAACGTGGCATCAAAATGTATAAATTATGTGAAAGTGCCCATGGGTAAATGTATCGCTTCAAGGTATGAAAGGGAAAAGTACAAAAAACCTCCCGGAATGTCCCCCGGTCCAAGGTGTTAGTGGCAAAAAAAAATTGAGACCTTATTCACCCTTTAATTTTTAAAAGGATACCACCTTTCCCGGGGACAATTTTTAAAATGTTCCCTTTCTAAACCTTTGCAGCAGATGCACACTAGGTGGCCCACCCTAAACATCAAAAGGTCCCTCCCCTTTGTTTGGACATATTTAAGATGGGGGAAATACCCCTACCCAAAGTGAACTGCTCCTTGTCAAATATAAGGACAAAAGGTATGTTCTAATTCTCAGCACCACACAGGGTCCCAGCAGCAGTCTAGTCCCTGTACGCGACTTCACCACCCAAACCCCAAAACTTGAGTGCATACAGGAATTCAACAAAGCCACACGCCATTGTAAAACAAAATCTGGTATAAAAAATTGGTTGTGCACCTAACAAAATTGCCCCTTTTAATGCATTTTTAATTTTCCCACTGCTGGCATAGGAAAACTTTACTCCAATTTCAAAAAAAAAATAAAAAGCCCTAATTTTCCCTGAAGGAACAGAGGACATGCATCCCCCAGTGACGTTTGTAAATTGTTTCCTGGCCAGCATTTTCCCCACAGAAAACCCCACTGGAAAAAGGAGGCTCCAAAACAATGCAGGGTGGTGCAAAAAAAAGGAATTTGAAGGATGTGCATACCAAAAGTGATATAGTCCCCCAAAACCTGGTCTTGATTTTGGAATGCTTTAAAATTTATCACACTTCTTTGGATCTTTAAATTTATTTCTCTAACCTTCCTGCCCCTGACCTTATTGACTAGAGCCATTGGTCATCATTTTCACATCAAATCCCCCCAAAAAAAAAATTTTATTTTACCCCTAGACAAATACCAAACAACATTTTTAAAATAACTTGTACCTTCTTCTACTGGAATTGTACCGGATTGAGTGTCTTTTAATCCTGGTTGCAAAACCAGACGAAAAGGAATCCAGGAAAGCTAGATTTGAGACTTGAAGATTGACTTTCATCACTTCATCAATTAAATTCTCATTATACCCCTAGATGAATATCATAAGGGCTGTCACTATACAAATCGGTAAATTTTTTGGAGAATTTTATAAAGTTTTCAATGTTTTTCACTTTTTTAGGGAATTTGCCAATGAATCATTGCACCCGAAAAAAACATTCCAGCAAAACCCCTGCACCCCCAAAAGAAACCCAAGCCAAAGAGGCATTGAGTAATAAATTATGGGGTGCTTTTTCTACCCTTACCCTCTGAAAAAATGAACAGTTTGGACTAAATCCTTTTACAGTTCTAATGGTAAAAAATAATATGAAACACCTGTGGGCTGAAAATGACCACTACACCTCTAGTTTTTTGAAGGGTGTAGTTTCGAAAATGGGGTAATTTCTGGGGGTTTGTACTGAAATGATACTTTAGGGGCCTTGCAAATCTAAAAAACAAAAAGCACTCCCCCTTCTGAGCCTCACTTTGTGCCCACACAGCAATTTACTAGTGCATGTAGGATAGTTCCGTGTTCGGGAGAAATTGCCTAACAAATTTTGGGGTGCTTTTCCCCCAGTATTCCATGTAAAGATTAAAACTTTTGATTTGAAACACATTTTTTAATAAAGCTTACAATATTCATTTACACTTTTCAATGCTAAATAATTCTGTGGAAAACCCATGGGGTTAAATACATACTATACCTCTAGGTGAATTGCCTGAGCTGTGTAGTTTCCAAAATGGGCAATCAAAAATGTAGCATGGACGTTATACTTCACTTTGAACGTGGACTGTTTTGTATGCGTTTCCAAAATGGGGTCACTATATGTACTTTGGCATTCGTTCAGCCATACTGTACATTTCTCTTGCATATGTTTGCTATGGGATAGCCACACAGGGTGAGGTACTTTATTTTATCATTGTTTCTATCTCTGTTTTTTTATTGGTTCCCGGTCTTGATTTTTCTGGGTTTTCTATTTTTCTCTGGGTTGATATTTAAAGGGACACTCTGCTTCTCCACATGAAATCCTGACAAAACTGCATAGCCAGCGATGCGCGTGGGGTCTTGGTGATGTAGCCTAGCCTGTTACCTGCACAATCCTACTATGCCCTGTCATTTGGGGTTATTTTGATTGCTATATCACATACATTCTCCCAAAGGGGTTTCTTTGGTTTAATATTTGCTTTGTTATATCTATTATTGTTTATTTCCTATTTTCTTATTTTTCATCCATACTATATCCAACTATACCTTTGTAATAAGATTGTGTTCATACGGTGTTCATCTATTTCAAACGGGGATTTGAAACTGTTGGGAAACATTCTGTGTTTTTAAATGTTTTTAAAAGTGTTGGGTTTTTGTAGTCCCTTCTTTCTAATAAAAGTTTATATGGGGGGGGGCAGCCATTTAGTATGTTTTCTTTTCTTCTATGTGATAGTAAAAAAAAAAAAAAAGACATTTAAAAAGCTATGCAAACATGCAATAGACAAAAGGTAGATACTATATATGAACTATTTTATGTGGCATAAGGATCTGCCTTACATGGAAAAGTTTTTGAACTTTGAAAATGGCAAAATTAATTTTCTCGATACTTTGATATTTTTCACAAATAAACTAAGGCTAGTACTTCTATAGTATAGCCGCTCACTGCCCTCACCAAACGAAATGTCACACTAT
The DNA here is from genome assembly GCA_025379985.1 of Phyllomedusa bahiana. Taxonomy (NCBI): domain Eukaryota; kingdom Metazoa; phylum Chordata; class Amphibia; order Anura; family Hylidae; genus Phyllomedusa; species Phyllomedusa bahiana. Next base: position 9,299 of record JAODAL010073374.1, on the reverse strand, counting down.
ACAAAATAGTGTAACATAGTATTTGGGAAGGGTGGTGGATGAATCAATCTCTGAATCACATGGATAGGTAAAAGTGTCAAAAAGTTTTTCTCACATAAAGTGTCACATGTCAGATTTCAAAAATGGCAGTGCTTAGATATTATAATAATATTGGATTAAAATGGGCCATAGTGTTTACCTAACCATATTTAAATAAACCATGTATCATATTAAACATCTTATGACAAATTTTATCACTCATAACTAGTTAACCAGATGAAATGATTCTACTCTAAGTCCATCCAGCAATAGTGGCTGATAAAAACTTACTAGTCAAGGAACTACAGGGCAAGATATGCCCTCACAACATACACTGGAGCTATTTTTATACAATGTTTTATAGACTGTTAAACGTGTTGACAGCAACACATAACAGATGGACCATATTGAATCTGTAAATACCATTAACACCTTAAAGGGGTTGTCTGAGTCTTTTTTTTTTTTTTTTTTAATTAAGCTTATCATGAGAAAAGCAACTTATATATGTTTTATATTATGTGGTTTAACATTATTAACAGTTTTTTGTTTTTGGCTACTACATGCAGTATAGAAACGAAACTTTGTATAGTGGGACGTTTCGTTTTGGGAGGGCTGTGGGCGGCTATACTATATAAGTACTGACTAGTGGGCATGTCCAACAGATAAGTAACAACTGTGTGCGTGCAGGTTGGGCAGCAGGCTAGTACTTTTATAGTATAGCCGCTCACTGCCCTCACCAAACGAAATGTCCCCTTTTATACAAAATGTGAAAACATATTTATTTGAGAAGGGTGGGGGGGCGGTTTATACTGAAAAAATGCGCCAACCCCCCTGCCATTTTTTCCTTTCCCCCAGCAGTTTGTTATTACTGGACATGTGGGGCTGTCAGGGGTTTCCCAAAAGAACGTCGTCACTTACAGCCATAAACAGTAAATAATGTTAAATCAGATAACATAAAAAACATAAATTAAAATAATGTGTAGTAATATTTTTTTCACATAATTAGCTTAATTAAATTAACAAAATTTACTGAGACAACTGCTTTAATAATGCATGACATACTATTACACCATGGCGTTAAGAGGGATGTATGGAGCAGGAGCTGATACCTGCTGTGAGTGGCCAGGAGCAGAGAAAACTCCAGTCCTGACAGTTTATCCTTTTAGATGCCCTGGTCAGTGTGACTGTTACATGAAAGCTGTAGGAAAGGGGTTCAGCACCCCCAAATTTAAAAAAATGCCAGGGGTGTTGTTCTCATGGCAGTGAGGGCCTAATTAAAGCCTCATGTGGGTTCCCTGACTGTTGCCCCCTACTGCCCCCCTGTCAGGAGGAGCACTAAAACAAGTATGCTTGTTTATGGAGGTGTGGCCCGTGAAATGTCTGTTTGAGAAAGGAAAAGTGGCTTCCGGGGAAAAGTGCAACCTGGGGGAATGGGCCCTCTTCATGGCTGTAAAGTTTGATATATGGACTTACAAAAGAAATCTATGATGACATTTAATTTGATGAAGCCCACAGGGTTTTTATATATTATATCTGGATTTCCCCTTTTACATATTGCCTTGAGATATTTTTGTCATGGCTATAAAAGTATCAAGATAAAGTAATAATGGTTAAGTACTATGGGCGGCATGTATGAACGGGGCTGCACCAGAAGTCTGGCATCTTTTCAGCCCGAGATCTAACGCAGCCCCGTTTGCTATAGTTTAAACTCGCCCGTACGCCAATATCAAGCGCATTACAGAGCGACCGCGGAACTTTGAAATGCGCCTTATCTCGGGGGGCATGCGGGAGACGAGGCGCATTAGAACCGTATGAAGCTAAATATTCATAGCTTCAGTATGGCAATTCTAGGTGCATTACTGCTGGAACAGGTAAACTACTTTTAAAGTGGTTTACCTGAGCCACAATTGACATTTAGGCGCTAGAATGCGCCTGATTTTTACATGAAGTAGACCAGGTTCATAAATCAGGCGCATTCTACACTAATATAATGCTCATAAAAATTGGCGTCTTAATTCCAAAAATCATACATGTCACCCAAGGTCTTTACATTTTGAAGTCTAGAATTTGTCAGTAGCGCATTGCTTTCTCTCTACACTTGAACAAAACAAATTGCCTTGTGAGTGATTTTCTACAGTGTGAGCTGCCCTCCTTGAATGCTTACTACCCTTCCCGCTTCCTGTCTACTGTATAAAATCTTCTCTTCCTCCCTACTGGTAATCCTAAGGCTGAGTTCACACGACAGTATTTTGGTCAGTATTTTACGTCAGTATGTGTAAACCAAAACCGCATTAGAACCTATACAGAGAAAAGGTATAGTGGAAACATTTGTACCTCTTGTGTCTTTTAGATCCACTGCTTTGGTTTTTAAATACTGCTGCCACATACCGAGCAAAATACTGCCATGCAAACCAAACCTAATCCTGCCACGTGTGCAACCAGTATGTGTCAATGATTTTAAAGCTTGTCTGTTTAGTGCAAAATTTGTGACTTTCTTGTTGGCTCTAGCCTGAGAAGTGTAAGTGTTATCAGCAATAACCTTAAAAGTGTAAAGATACCCCTTTCACTGCCCAATGCAGAAAAAGATTACCCTATATTTCTTTCATGTTTTGCTTGTGGTCTAATATAATCTTATCTTATCTCTGTGGAGAGAACAATAGAGCAATCATTGTTATTACCTACTATTTGTAATGAGATGATATAGAGATAAGTAACAGTAGAAGTAAAGTGAGATTGCCATACAAAATTACACAATTAGAGAATTACATAATTTTATGCGTAATTTTTAACTGCAAAGCTACCAAAATAAAATAAAAAAAATTGGCAAAACTTTTAATTTTTTTTCAGAACTATAGGTTTTAACAAAATTATTCCTTTCTGGTGCAGTACCCTTAAAGGATATTTATTGGGAATGTATGCATCTACAGGTTTTTCCTAGAAGATCTTATAGTAAGTTGGGGAGAGGTTGTTGTATCTGAATAAAAAAGTTTGAGGATCTGTAATCTGCCCAGTTTGGAAAGTTATAGAATGCTGGATTCCTCAGGATCAGTCACTGGGTATAACGGACGGGCGCTGACAAACATATGCCGAGGCGCTGACCGCTGACATCCGGGTGTGGATCCTCTGATCACCGCAGGCGAGGTGGTAGCTGGAGGGCCACGTCAGGGAGCGGAGTCTAAGGGGCCCCTGGTCTTTGCCAGAGCCTGCCGCAAAGCAGGACGGACTTTGCTGCGGGGACCCCCAGGTCGCTACACCTGACGTGGCTACCTGCGGTGACAGCGAGGTGCAGGACAGGAAACACAGGAAAAACATAAGCAGGGCAGGTAAAACGTACTCAGGAACACAGCAGGATACAGAAGGGATAAACGTACACCACAGGATACGGCAGGAACCGAACGGGTAACACAGCAGGTACAGACCAGGAACAGGTGCAAAGGCTGACACAGGACAGGTGCAGAGACATCAGACGTAACAGGAGACAAACAGAAGGTCAGGAGCTCAGATGGCAAAGAAACTGAACCAGCATCTCCAGGGTTAAGTCCAGAGATATGGCAGGAGCTCAAGATGGAAACGCAAGACACAGCAACAGACTGCAACAAAAAAATGAACTGACCAGAGCAAGGGCAAGGCTTCCTCTTAAAGGCAGAGGTCAGAGGTGAAGAGGCAGGTGCATGAACAGAAACCTAATAAAAAGGCAGGAGGCACAGTGGCACAGGAGGCACAGTGCACCGGCAGGACCCCAGGAAGCAACAGGGGCAGGGGCAGGTAAGCACAGGAAGGCACGACACGCCGATGGCCCATGGCCGGGGACCGCGGCATGAACCGTGACATTGGGCTGCACTTTTCATTCCTTTCTTGGAACTTTCACCTAATGAGTCTCTCGGTCGTGGACATGCTTAGCTTGCTCAGTCACCTGGATCTTTTTACATGAGTGTGAATCTAAAGAACACAAACAGGGGCCCTAACAAGTATTTACTAACAATCTAAAAGTAAGTTTTGTAAGGATTTAGTTTTTTATTGTTATGTTTAAATTTAACATTTGGTTCATTGTTTTAATTTTTAAATTACAAACCAAATAAATCTAAATATGAAAAACAGGTAATTTATTACTTTTGACAGTCTTCAGGAACGACAGTGTATTTTTTTAAAATTCAAAAACATGGGAAAATCGACGTTTTCCCCCATGACTGATCATACTTCACCAAAGCCTGGATAGTGGCTATATGTAACTTGGTTATAAATTGTAGTTACTATATTATTGGTACAGGAGTAAAAAGTCTTTCCTGTCTGAGTGAAGGGAGCTAATGTCTGGATTGAGAAGTTTATTTTTGTACTTTACGACTGGAGAAGTTAGATCTTGTCGCTGCTTGATAACACATTCACTCCAGTAGATATATCAGAAAAGACTGATTCTAAAAATAAATGGTTTAGCTTTACAAATACCATTTCAGCCTAAGAATGTGCTTACATCTTAAGACTTGGTATCATATATTCTTTGAATACATCTCCAAAAGTATGTATATTCAAGTGGAACATCTATGGAACATCTATGGTATGAAGTCTACTCCAGTGACTGTCTTGTTCAACTATTTATTCTGTATGCAAGGACGTAAAAATAGTCCAAATGGCCCCATAGCAAAATGAGATGGCCCACCACCTGACAATAAACTAAAACAGCAACATAAACAGCAATAAGTAAATGTATAAATAGTTCTGCCATAAACCAGAGAACCCAAATAGTAGTGCTGGGAAGCAGAAAGCCACCAATTACTTGTTCCCTACAAAAAGAAACAATATTCATGTAACTGAGTGGGGCCCCTCAGCCTTTGGGCCCCACAGCAGTTGCTATGTCTGCTAGAACTATAGCTATGCCCATGTCTGTATTTAGGACCTTTCTAAATGCCCCGAAATGGCTGTATACAGATAGGTGATGCTGGCTTGGCTAAATATCCCTTTTGCTTTCCAAAGAAAACCCGTGGGGGCAAAAGCAAATTGAGGATTTGTTAGATCCAATAGAGGGCGCTTGAGCCTCTCAGCTCCTTTCTCATAATGCCTTGTAATATGCAAATGCTTCGTGGAGTGCAAAAGGCAATTTCGAATCTCCACACGCCGATATGGCGCTCTCCCTAAGGAGAGATCTTCCCTTTCTGAGCCCCTCATTGCCTCCCACTCAGCCAAGCCTGCATCGCTCTGCTCTGTACTGACGAAGGGCAAAACCCTGAAAAGGCTGTATGGGTGATGCTGGCGTGGCTAAATATCCCTTTTGCTTTCCAAAGACCCAAAAGTAAAATTGAAGATTTGTTACTTCCATTAGAGGGTGCTTGAGTTTATCAGCTCCATTCCCATAATGACTTGTGATATGACATTTCTAAAAATACTGCAAAAATAATTCTTAGTAGAGGGTAGAAAGTCACAACAAAGAGTGTTGGCTTTAAAAAAATCTTTTTTATTATTATTATTATTATTATAGCCATACATTTTATGAAAACCATAAATGATGAAGTGATCCAGTGGTGTATGCTAATTATGAGAAACAAGAGTTAAGGGGGAGTCCACACATAACTTTTTGTTGCTGTATTTTGTGGAAAATTTCACATCCACAGCTTCTGCAAAGCTGTATAATGTATGCATTTTTTCAAAATCAAAGCAAAACCACAGTGTGTAAATGTAAACTAACCCTAAGAGATACCATAAAAGTCAAGGTTTTAGAAAAAGACTTACAAGCATCTGATCAAGGAGTTGATAAATTAATGGCTGCTCTAAAACCTGAGAGCAACAGTTTGGGAATGGAAATCCTTATTTAGTCAAAATGCTTGTATTGTAATAGTTAATAAGTTTGTACATTTTATTTTTTTTTACTCATGGCTTTGGACCAATCGTTTTAAAATGGTTATTATAATTTGCACTGTGTAAGGATTATTTTCACACATAATTCACACTATAATTGTTCTTGTATTACATTTGTGTATACTGTATATACTTATACTTTGACTGTTTATGAATATTTATACTTTACGTGTATAGGATATTCTAAATTCAAACAAATTTATGTCAGTGATTTTTGTCTACTTTGACCATTTGCCTCCCCTAACTACATTAGTAAAAATTTCTTCTTCAAACCTGAGTGTTTTTTTTCCTGTTTGAATACTCACAATACTCACAGTCTAGTTATAGACTGGAATAGACTTAAAGGGGTTTTCCCCGCTACAAAGCTCATATCTGTAATAATTGGGACACTAAAAATAAGCGCTTTTGCAATTGGTTTGCATTACCTAGATCATTTAGTATAGCAGATATGAGCTAATCTTTATGTGTCCAGAGCTAAATCAGCAGCCTGAGGTCGAGCCATGCCCTGTTTGCTGTGATTGGCGGCCTGATATTTAGTTCAGCCTGTTCGGACATGCCTCCTGTGCTGTGATTGGCTGCTGCACTCTGTGCATACTCCCCTCTGAGCTGTGTAAAATAAAAGTGAAACAGCTTTCTGTGCTGGCTGTGAAAGTGTCTCTGTAATAAAGGCTGTCTGAGCTCCTCTATGCTCATCTCCCAGCTCTATGTGAAGGATCTGGGCAATTACTGTACTGAGTCTCTAGCGACTAGATTCACTCTCCCCCCATATAATACAGCCTTATACAATCTGTTCCCCTCTACCTCCTGCCTGATGACAGAGGAAGGAACAGAGTGCATTTCTCACATTTGTTTCATCAGTTCAGGCTGTATGTATAACCGTTTACAGCAATACAGTTGTTTTGGTTACAAGGAGCTTATGGAGGGAGGTGACAGCTCTCCAGGCATGAGAAGTGACCACTGTAGGAGATCTGCAGAGCTGTGACATCCTCTCACTTCCACTGCTTACACAAAAAGATTATGTCACCAGTCTTCAGTGAAAGAAGACACGCCTACTTGAAGGAGAGACCCACCTACTGGGAGGAGAGACATGGCCCTGTATTTGAAGCTGCAAGAAACAGGAACAGCTCAAGTCTGCGAAAGCTTGTGATGAGTAAACCCCTTTAAATAAAAATGTATGCTCTAGGATGTTAAAGTGACAATGTAGTTTTGATTATGTACTTTATGGTTACTTTATTAAAGCCCTGAAATCCAAATCTATGGACAAAACAGAACTAAATTCTAAGTTCTCTGTCAAGTGCTACATATAAAAGTTTGAGAACAATATTTTTCAGTTATTTTTTACATTAACACAGATACAGAAAATAATAAGTTAAAAGCATATAAATAGCATTTTTTTTTTTACCTCAAACAGTGGTCTGAATTTTTTTATTTTAATCAGGGAAGGGAAGTTATCAAGGACAATGTTTTTAACATAGAAAAAAAAAATAGGGTTGAATTGGGGAAAAACTATTAAGGTGCCCAACTTTAAGGTTTACTTTTAAACCCTTTTTTATAAAAAAAGGGGAAAAGACTTTTTAAATTTCCTTAGGTTTTCTTTAGAAGAAACTGTATTTAATGAAGGAAAAAGGGGTTTAACCATTACTAATGTAGGTCTGTTCTACAGAGAAATTGCGAGGGGGAAAACCAAGAGGCAGTGACAATTTTTTATACAGGGAAAGGGGTGAAGACCCAAAAAATATTTTTATTTATTTTTTTTCATTTATTGAAAGTAATTTGAATATTTAATGTGGAAAAATTTAAGGGTTTTAAAAATTGAGGTGTTCTATAACTTTTGAGGTGTGCAGAGACCTATTGTATGGTCTGGTATAATCTTTGGGATAAATGTTAGATTACATAATTTTCACAAGTTGCTTTGTGAAAAAGAATTACATGGAAAAAAGGGGGTTAACCGTTTCTGCTTTTTTTAACCCCTTTAAAGGCCCCCCGTTTTGCCCTTCTGAACCCCTATTTTTAAAATTAAAGGGTAAATTTTATTGGAAAAACTTTTGACCTTTTTTATTCCCATGTGATTCAGAGATTTTTTTCTCGGGGAAAATGTGCTTTAAGTTAGAAAAAATTTTTACCCATAAATCCTTGTTTTTTTTGTAAAAAATATAAATTTAGAAATTTTTGGGAAAAAATTGCGATTTTAAAAGTTGAAAATTTCTGGTGAAAAGACAGATTTTTTTCACCACAAAATAGTTTAAATGATCTACCTTCCCCTATAGGTTGGGCATAATTTTTTTAAATGTTTTTTTTTTTTAACACATTGGGGTTAAAAATTTATAGTAATTTCTCACTTTTTCAAGAAAATTTGAAATATACATTTTTTTAGGGACCATCTTTCGGGATGCTTTGGGGGCCCCTGATTTTGACCCCCATAAGTGACATTGAGAAACTAGCCCCTTAAACGTATTTCAACATATTTGGAAGTTTGTTAACCTTTAGTATTTCACAGAAATTAAAGCAAAGGGGAGGGGAATTCAAAAATTTATTTTTTTGCGTTTTCAATATTTATCCCTTATTCCGAAATGGTAATGGACTAGGTAAAAGCAACTTAATATAATTCCCCCGGGTTTCTGTTTTAGGTATCCCTATTGGCTGTGCATTTTTGGCTAACATAAGCCCAGAATAGGGGAGCACCCACTATATTGGGGTTATTTTCAATGATTTATTTTTGGGCCCCTTTAGGTTTGGGGAACCTAAGGTGAAAAATTAATAAAACCCCCCAAATAGACCCTTTGGAAAAAATACCCCCTTTTAAAGGAAAAATTCCCGGGGTTTCTTGGATATAGACCCAAGGTGATTCACAAAATTTTTTTTAGCATTAGGTTTTGGAAATTAAAAAATATTTTTTTTTCCCAAAAATTTCAATTTTTGCTTAAAAAATTATTATCAAGGATCCTGGAAAAAAAAAACCTAAAATTTGTTAAGCAATTTCTTTTCCCCAAGTTGGGAAAACCCTACATGTGGGTTTTAAGCTGTTTTGGGCCCTGGCAGGGGTTTAAAGGGGGGGAGGCAATTTGGGTTTTTGGAACGAGATTTTGGTGGGGCCATGCGCATTTGCAAAGCCCAAAGACAGAACAGGCGAAACCCTTTAGAAGTCGCCCATTTTGGATTCAACACCCTCGGGGGTCTCTTAGGATGTATCTGCATTTTAGGCAAAGGGTTCCCTGTTTTTTTTTAGCATTGGGAATGAAAATGGGGGGGGAAAGGTTCGGCATTGTTTTTTTAGTTTAAATTTTTACGCATTGCCCGTGCGTGTAAAAGATGTGATCTTTACATGGGGGGCGGTACAATTACAAAAGATAAGATTTTTTTATGTTTTTTTTGTTTTATTACTTTTACACAGTAGAAATACATCTATAAAAAAATTTCGTTTTTTTTTTTTGTTC
>JAODAL010073373.1:0-14755 GCA_025379985.1 Phyllomedusa bahiana | reverse complement strand
GGCAAAGTGCATGCAAAGTTTCCCGTCAATTTTGAAGGGTGTATAGCCCAATACTTGAAAAGGGGGGCACATACCCCCAAACTTGGAAGGGCCCGGTCAGCTTCTGCACTTGGGGGATGGTAGGGCTACTGCGTTTTTTGGGAAATCGTTCGGGAACGACTTTTGGCACCATGAGTGGCGGGGCAGGGCATCTGGAGTTGTCTTTGGGCGAGGTATGGACCTTGATGCTAAAAGGGAAATGGGGGCCACTGGTGCTGTGTTGCTGCGGCGGAGGGGACCACCACATTGAGAACTTTTTCTCAGACCACTGTAGGGGGAGCGCATGCTGTTGATGCAGGGTGTGGTCCCAAAAGTTAGTCCCTGGTCACGTTTATTTTTCTCCCCAAGTTTTCTACTTAAAGCCAATTCGCCTCCTTGGGGTTTGTAAAAAACTGGCACACCGCCGAGCAAGTTATTTTGCCACCATGCTCCGCACTGTTGACTGTTCCCGCCGCGCCTCGGTGACCCCCTGCCTGCTGCTTTTGGGACCTGCAAAGTAGTGGCCTAAAGGGGCCTTTTGGGCCCCCGACCCACACTGCGCCACCCTGCGACCCCCCACACTACCGCTTGCCGGGTACGCCAATGCCTGACGGCAAGCGCGCTTTTTCTCCTAATGAGTGATAAACCCCTTTTTCCGGGGCGGGCATTGGTAGTCAAAGGTAGGCACCGCTCGGGCCACTTCATCCCAGGCAAAAAAGGGGGCGAAGGGGTTCATGGAGGGGGCTAAATTTTTCCCCTTTTGAGGGGCATTTAGCCTTGTTTAATGGGGGCCCAAAATACCTTGTCCCACCCTTGCGGTTCACCCAGTCCCAAGTGGATCGGCTACATCGATTAGGTTTGCCTGTCCCGCCGTCCTCCTCAACTTTCGCTGTACAGCCCCTGACTGCTCCAACATCCCCCCCATGCCATTTCCCCCTCATCATACTTGCCCGCTTCTGAAAAAGCACGATGTCTTCCCCCCTCTTTGCGCCACTGTCCCAAAATATTTTGGGCCTCATTATAGTGGCGCAGGGGCCACAGCACAAGTATTCTCTGCTGGGGGAAGCGAACGAACTTGGGTTTGGGACGGTTTGGGCCCCCTGACCTTCCAGCAATGCCAACTAAAGGTTGTATCTTACGATGCACGACTCTGTTGCCGGGGTCCATAGGTTCATCTGGAGAAAGTGGATGACCTAGTGTGTGGTCAACACACGGCCGCTAGATACATCGGAAGGCTCTGTCATCCTTCGCGGATTGACCCTGCTGTAAAATCCCATTGTACTGGTGCTGCAACCTTGCCAGGGGGGGCGGGGGGGGGGGGGGGGGGGGGGCGCTGCTCCAGGAACCTACTTTTGCATTCTTGTATACCGCATGTGATCAGGCACACTCAATCCCTCACAGTTTTAACGTGCGCTCTGAAAAACCTCCCATCTCTAGAACAAGCCTACCAAGATAAGGGGGTGGCTGCCGGCATTACAATTGCATAAATATTTAACATTTTTCAAGTATGACATTTTTTATCTGCCCAACAGTGCTGGGGAACAAAGGGTGACTTTGCTCTTGTGCGTTGATACCCCGAATGCTGGGGGCACCCACCCTAATCTGTTATTATGGTGATCACTAAGAAGGCTGTAATCCAGCATGGTATTCCCAAGTTTCATGCCAGTTCTTTGAATGGTGCCGGGGGTGGGGGGGGGGGTCCACATTGAAAAGAGGACTGCGTGTATCCACCAACCGACAGGAGCATGGTCAGCTTCTAGTCATCTTAGGGAAGGCTAACGCAAACTGCTGTCTCTTGGCAATAGTCTTGGTTAACGACCTGCTACCCCATGAGTGCCGATGAGCAGGAGTATCTGGACAGATAGATGAAATTATAGACAGGGAGTGGTCCTTGGTAAGTGTGAAGCCTTTGACTTACCCGTGAAAAATGAGGCTGCCACTGGGTGCTACAGCTGTTTGACAGATGCACCACCACATCTAGAAACACGTATGGTGAACAACTGCATGAGAGGTTGATGCAGGCCTGGTGCCAACGTTAGGTCCCTGGTACCTTACTTCTGCCCACAGATTCTACATAGAGGTTATATTCAACCCCCTTTGTGCCTCGAAAAAACTGGCACTCCGCCGATAGGTATTTCTACCACCAAAGAGCTGCACTGACTGACTGTTAACCGCCGCTGACCCGGTTGAGCCCCTGTGCCGTTAACTTTCTGACCTGCACAATGGTGGTCTAAATCATGCATTTGCGGAGCTCATCACCTCGCACTGCTGCCACCCTGCCTGACTCCTGGCCACACTACCGAATCCCGCTGCGCCACTGCCTTACACGCAAGCTGCTGCTCTCTCTCCCTATGATAATGGATAACCCTGTATTGCACTGATGTCTGGGTCACTGATAGCATCACATGGCTTTCACAACCACCAGTATGCTGCTACACCCTATTTACATATCCGGCCCATACATTTAACTCTCTACTGTCCCAAGATCCCAGATTGTCTTCGTCCCAACAGACCTCCTTCCTTCTCCTACGTCTCCTAAAAACTTATGTTGAGCGATAACGTAATGCTATCCAGGGCCGAGACCAATGGGCTGTCGAGGGTAGGCACCCGCGTAGGCCCACTGCATCCCAGGGAAAAAGGCACAAAGCAGCCATCTTTTCCATATTGTGGCACACTATACAGTTCCCGGCCCCACAATATAGAGCCCCAAGTGGAGTATGTATGTCCAGGAATACAAAAACATACCCTGATCCCATGGCTAGCGTTGCTTATTTAACTGTTCATGTGATTTTAGAACTGCAAACAGTTAAAAAACTATGGTGGAGAAGGGCAGCCAAAGCTCTCTGCCTCAAATAATTCTGGATAGGCTGCAGATGCCGTGTCCATATATAAGTGGTGTGGATAATATGGGTCGTTGCTGGGGGAATAGGGAGTCGAAGGGCAGCTCTACTGGTCGCCCGGGGACCGGAATCCCGCCCGTGGCCTCCCCCTGCCGGCTGGGCTCCGGAGGCAGAGCCGCCGCTCCTGGGGCCCTTCCCGCATCCGGTCCCCTGACGCCCAGAGACCGTCCCGATTTTGAGGACAGATGTCCCCGACCCCGGGCGGCGCGGTGTCCAGCTAGATCACAGCGCACTATCGCTGTGCTCCGCTGATCGCCTGGCAGGTTCTGAAGGCGTTAGGCCTTCACCTGGCTGGCGCCTGCCCTACTGCTGACGTATGCGGCGCGGTGACGGTCTCTTCACGCCCGCCTAAGCACTGCGCAGTACGGAGCCGGCGGGAGCTCGACGGCCGCGACCTCCAGGAAGTGGGAGCCGAGCCAGTTTAAGTGGCTGTTTTTGTTTTTTGTTTTTGTTTTTTTTAACTACAGGGGGTCCCCTGGCTACAAGGGGGCGTCTGACTTACAGGGGTCCTGACGACTAAGTGGGGGGGGGGGGAGGTGGGGGGGGGAGGGGAGGGCTCTGACTACAGGGGGTCCCTGATACAGGGGTCCCTAGCTACAAGGGGGCTCTGACTAGCAGGGGGTTCCCCTGGACTACAAGGGGGGGCCTGAGCACAGTTCCCCCTGGCTACCGTAGGGGCCCTGACTACAGGGGTCCCTCGGCTAAAGGGGCTCTGACTAAAGGGGGGGTCCCCTACTACAAGGGGGGGCTCGACTACAGTGGTCCCTCTACAGGGGGTCCCTTGGCTCCAAGGGGGCTCTGACTACAGGGGTCTCTGCTACAAGGGGGGCTCTGACTACAGGGGTCCTGGCTACAAGGTGGCCCTGACTACAGGGGTCCTGCTACAAGGGGCTCTGACCCTACAGGGCCCTGGCTACAAGGGCCCTCACTACAGGGGTTCCCTGGCTCAAGGTGGGCTCAACGACAGGGTCCCTCAACAAGCGAGGGCCCTGACTACAGGGTTGACCTGCACAAAGGGGGGGCTCTACTACAGGTCCTTGGCTACAAGGGGTCCCTGACCCTAAAACAAGGGGTCCCCGGCTACAAGGGGGGGGGCTCTGACTACAGGGCCCTGCTACAAGGGGTCCCTGCTACAAAGGGTCCCTGACTACAGTGTCACCCTGGCTACAAGGGGTCACTGGCTACCATGGTCCCTGACTACAGGGGGCCTGGCTACTAAGGGGGGGCCACTTGCTACAAGGGGTCCCTGGCTACAAGGGTCCTGTGCTACAAGGGGGGGCTCTGACTACAGGGGGTCCCTTGCTACAAGGGGGTCCTGACTACAGGGGCCCTGGCTACAAGGGGTCCTGGACTACAAGGGGGTCCCTGACACAGGGGCCCGGCTACAAGGGGCCCTGTCTACAAGCTCCCTGGCTACAAGGGGGGCTCTGACTACAGGGGTCCTTGCGCTACAATGGGTCCCTGACTACAAGGGGCCCTGACTACCAGGGTGAGCTCTGCTACAAGGGGCCCTTGGCTACAAGGGGGTCCCTGGCTACAAAGGGGTCCCTGCTACTGGGGTCCCTGACTACATGGTGTCCCTGACAACAGCAAAGGGTCCCTGGCGCTACAAGGGTGGGGGGGGCCTCTGACACAAGTGGGGCTCTGACTACAATGGGGTCACCTGGGCTACCAGCGGGGGGGCCCTACTACAGGGGGTCCCTGCTAGTACAAGGTGTCCCTGCTACAACGGGGGGCCCGGCAAAAAAGGGGGGGGCCTGGCTACAAGGGGTCCCTGACTACAGGTCCCTGCTACAAGGGGGTCCCTGGATACAAGGGTCCACTGCGTACATAGGTGGGGGGGCTTCTGACTACAGGGGTCCTTGACTATCAGGGGTCCCTGCTACAAGGGGGGTCCCTCAGACTAGCAGGGGGCCCATGACTAAGGGTTTCCTGCTACAAGGGACCTCTGACTACACAGGGTGTCCCCTTAGTACAGGGGGTCCCTGCAACCAGGGGGGTCCCTGGCTAAGGGGTCCCTCACAAAGGGGATCCCTGACTACAAGTTGGGCTCTGACAACAAGGGGTCCCTGCTACAGGGTTGCCCTACTCACAGGGTGCCCTGGCTACACAGGGGGGGCCCTGTCTGCTACAGGCCCCTAATACAAGGGGGGGCCCTGGCGACAAGGGGCTCCCTGGCTACAAGGGTGGTCCCTGCTACAAGACCCGGGGTCCCTGCTGCAAAAGGGAGCCCTGAAAGCAAAGGGGCCCTGACTACCTACAGTGTCCCTGGCTACCTTACGAAGGGTCCTGGCCACCTAAAAAGGGGCCCGGCACCTATAAGGGGGCCCTGGCTATCAAGGAGGGGGCTCATGGCAACAAGGAGGAGGCTCTGCTACAAGGGGGGGCCTGGCTACAAGGGGGCCCTGAGCTACAAAAGGGCACTGGCTACAAAAGACGGGGCACTACTTACTCTACAGGGGGGCCCAGGCTACCTAAAGGGCCCACCCAGACTACCTACAGGGAGGGTCCCCTGACCTACATAGGGGCCCGCTGACTATTACAAGGGGGGGGCGGCCCTTAAACCTACCTAAAAAAGGGGACCCCTTGACTACCTATGCAGGGTGGGGGCACATACTGGACTACAAAAAAGGGGTGCGTGGCAATCGTAACCTTGGGCTTGTAAAACATACTCTAGAATACTAAAACTAAAGTTGGTTAAAGAACGTAAAATGGGAAGTGGGGGAGAGACCCTTGGGCCCTATGATTGGCTGACCCTGGGGATTAAACTCGAAAACTGGTGCACACATAAGTGACTCAAAACCTAATCCTTAACACAGCTAGCTAAAAGGGGGGGGGGGGCATAGACTTTCCTGCATACACTCACCTAAAGACTCTTACTGCCTTATAACTACTATCATAGGGAAGACCTACCACTGCCTGTATACTAACCTATAAGGGGTACCCTAACTGCTTGCACCTATATAAAAGGTAACCCTAAACTACACTACAGCTACCATCTGAGAAACCACCTACCAACAACCTGGGGCCTTGGCCATTATGCCTTACCTACCTAGGTTCTTGCCACAACCTGTACAAAAATTGAGAGGCACAGCCCATCAGTTGTAGCATGTATTACCAGAGGGTTAGTCCTCCCCCCCCCCGTACAACCCCTAGGTACTAGGTCCTATATTATGGCTTGTACCACGCTCCCACCTCCCAGATGGGAAGCTTGTACAGAGGTGGAATAGGTAGAAAGAAGATGCAAGGAAAATTGAGGATTCTAAGAGATTTGTGATGCAATTTCTGCAGTGTATAGCTAGTGGCCGGACAAGTCAACATGGCGGTGTGGGAACGGAGTGCAGAGGAAAAGGTAAATAAGAACGAATCTAGAAAAAGTGACCCGACTCCTTCATCTAGGACGACCTCCGTGAGTACTGATTTCAGGTAATTTACTTCTGTATTGGGATCATGCTATTCTTTACAGACTGAGACGAATGGGGCCTGAGCTGGATTTCTGACCTTCTATGAGTCTCTAATATGTGGGTGTTGTAGGTTTATACCTAGCTGGTGTCTGACCTCTTATGTTGGCTCTATCTCTATATGCGCAGTGTTGTAGGTTAATAACCTGAGCTGGGTGTCTGGGACCTCTAATCGTGGTCCTAATATGGCGGTGTTGTAGGTTGATACCAGAGACTGGTGTCCTGACCTCTATGTGGGTCTCTAAAATGGCATGTGAGGTTATACCTGAGCTGGTGTCTGACCACTATGAGGTCACTATAATATGGTGAGTTGTAGGTTAAACCTGAAGCTGGTGTCTGATCTCTAAGTGGTATCTATATGGCGGTGTTGGTAGGTATACTGAATCTGGTGTCTGACCTCAATTGTGGTCTCTATATGGTGGTGTTGTAGGTTATACTGACTGGTGTCTGACTCTCTAGTGTCTCTATAGTGGTGGGTGTTCGTAGGTTATACCTGAGCTGGTATTCAGAACCTCTATGTGTGCTCTATTTGGTGGTGTGTAGGGTTACTCCCTAGCGGTGTCTGACTCTCTATGTGGTCTCTATATGGCGGTGTTGTAGGTTATACTAGCGTTCTGACCTCTATGGTGTTGGTGTAGTAGGTTGTATAATCCGACCTGTATATATAGGCCAGCGTAACTATGTGTCCCTGATTGACCCCTGGAGAGGATAAACACTGTTACCTTCTGCTGGTGTTTATTTAGGGAGGTGGTGAGGGTCGCGTGACCAAGGAAACGAGGAGTGGGAAATTTTGTATGTGGGTGGGAGGGGATATTGTATGTGGGGGGAGGGGATTGGATGGAGCTACTTAGCCCTGTGTCTATGATCATGATAGACTGACAAATGTGTGAGCATACAGATAAGTGGCTCTCTGCTATTGTACACACATACAAGTACCGTTTTGCACCTGCATTATCTGGTATAATGGCGCATTTATGTCCTGAAGCCTGGTAAATTTCATGAACAGTAGGTGGGCCCCCCAAATCAACTCCACCTGTGGCCCCCAGACCCCCCAGTCCGACACTGCTGGCTCGAGGCATGGCTAAAGTGTGATATGTCATGTATGTGGGCTGTGCCCAAACGCACTGCTGTGCCATGTTCCCAGGGGGCCACTTAGATTTCTGTTACAGAGACTATCTTTGGGCACAAGGAGGCATGTGTGGCGGCTGAATTTTCCATTTGGGGGGCTCTTTATGCATGTTAACTAGGGCACCCAGAATACCTTGTCACAGCCATCGCCTCGCTTCTCCCGACTCCATGTGCGATCGGCTACACTCGATTAGTGTTTTGCCTGTAACCGTCCGTCCTCCTCAAACTGGTGTCCGCTGTACAATCAAGCCTGACCGCATCTGCAACATAACCCCCCATCTGCAACACTCCATCACTATTTCTCCCGCTTCTTCCACAAGCAGCTGAATTCTTCCCCACCTCTGGTTGCTGCCCACTGTTCTCAACTGTTCATCCTCAACTGTAAATTTGGGCAAAAAGGCCACTGCATGCATAGTCGTATTCTCTGGTGTGGTAAGCGTACGGGATCAAAGGTGGTGAAACAGAGTGGCCCATCCCTGACCTGCTCCCCTGGCAATTCCACTAAAGGTGTTGTCTATACGGAAATGCATAACTCGACTCCTTTGCTGGTGTCATCAGGTTCATTTTGGGAGAAAAGGGGATGACCCTAGTGTGTGGTTCAACACATGGCTCTAGATGACACCTCTTGGTAAGCTCTGCCTCGCGGATGACCCCTCAGTAAACGTCCCCTTTACTGTCTGCGAAACCGATGCCTGCCCCGAAAACCTACTTTTGCATTTCCTTGGTTACCCCATGTGATCAGGCACACCGAACACCTCACAACCCTCACAGTTTTTAAGTGCGCTCTGAAAACTCATCTTACCTTAGACAAGGAAAACCTAGACCAAGAGGAGGGGGTGCTGCCGTTATTTACAAATCATAAATATTTAAACATTTTTCAAGTATGACAATATGTTTATCTGCCCCAACAGTGCTGGAACTAAGGGTGACTTTGCTTTTGTTGACGATACCCAAAAGTTGCTCTGGGCTGTACCCACTCTAATCTGTTTGTGGGTGGGGGATGGGTTTTCACTATGAGCTGTAAGCCTGCAATGGTGCCCACCAAGTTTGCACCCGTATGTGTATGCTTATCTATAGCAATAGTAATACCGGCAAGCCACCCCCCTCCATGCCCTGATATGTTAATTGTTTGTTTTAATGAGGGTATCTATTTATCTGCATACTGTGTGTAGGACATGGTATTATCCAAGCTAATGTGCACAGCGTCTGTATCATTTTAACTGTGCTCCCTTACTCTGGAATCATTGATTGTTATTCAGCCAATCAGCTGGACACCAATCAGCTGTAACACTTTTTCCACAGACTATGAGCCAATATAAGGCTAGAGATGCCTGCTATCTTCTGGGGCCCAGTTAATCCAGCCATTGAGCTGTGAACAAGGCCCAAAATGTTGGTGATTTTTTACGTAATGTAATTTCCTTTTTTTGTGTGAGTTTTTTTGGTAAAAAGCCTACCAAGAGTCCCTAATAATTAACACCCACCAAATTCTGTCTCACATATCATTACTTCCTGAACTTTGCCACCCGCTACAGGCACTTATCTGTATATAAATGTCATTTGGGAAGATGGCAGGTCACTTTTTTATTTATAGACTAACCTCATATCTTATGTCATGACTGGTTCCATTGGGGAAATATCAAGCACTTCTCACACCTTTGTTTTCAACTACCCATACAACCCCCTAATTGATTGTAAGCTCTTGCGAGCATGGTTACTCAACCTCAGTGAATGTCGATTTGTAAGTCTCCTTTTTTATAATTGTAATGTCTGGTTTGTCCTGTAACTTATACCCCTCTATATTGTAAAGTGCTGCGGAATATTATGACACATATATATAATTTAAAAGGTAAAAAGTCATAAACCATCCAAGTAGTATATATTAATAAAAAAGGAAACAACCTGTCCTAATTTAATTGTCAATCAATAAAAGCATAAACTTGAGAACCCAAAATTTAACATAACGCCTACCACAAAGGAAATCTCCAAAAATTTAATAATTTAAAATTCATATACTTTATTAAACAAACATAATATAAAAATAGTATAAAATGACAATAGAACTACAGAAAGCATGGTATACAAAGCTCTCCACCATTAAATCTCAGAAAATCAATAATAGAAACGGAATCCCCATATAAACATAATCATAAATAGAACAGTACAATACTAAGAAATCGAATTATAATAACATCCCCGATCTCCGTGATAAGAGAAGTCGTAGACGCAGTACAAAACGCCTTAACTATAGGTTATGATGGACATGCAGATAACCACCGCCCCAACACCGTTTTCGCAATGCGCTTCGTCCGGGGGTACAAATAGAACATAATCACCTGGTTTATAAACACCTAACCATGCCTTCAATTATAAAATACACCAATCAAATGCTTCCCATTAAACATACCACCACCAATCAGAAGAAGATTACCATAGCCACACGCGCTGCATGTAACGCCAATACGCATCCCGGGAAACAGGAAACAGACCAGCCCGGAAATGACGTAACGCGCATGCGCACAAAAACCGTTCATGCGTGGAACAAGCCCATATAAACCACAACAAACATGGACTCCGTTGAAGCCGGGTGTCACACCGTGCTGCGCAAAAAAAAACCAATCGCAGCAGAAAACAAGGGCAGAAAAGGGGGAAATAAAAGACAATAAATATCCCGGCCACAATATAGACAATTAAACATACCTCTATATCAAAATATATGACTAATTGAAAAAAATTAAGAATATGAATGAAACAAAATATATTATATAATGATAAAATTTTTTAAAAAAAAAGCAAAAACCCGTGATAAATGTGAGTGAAAAAGTGACAGAGTGCAAGTGAATAAATGCCATGCAAGTGAAAATCCAGTGAAATCATTCATAATAAAATATATTATAATTACATAAATACAGTGTCACATTACATAATAAATATACAAACAGTGTACAAATGTAAAAAAGTGTATTATATAGAATATATAATAATCACATATATACAGCATCACATTACACAATAAATATACAATCAGTGTACAGATTATAAAAAGTGTATTATATAAAGTATAGAATAACTATTGTAATTACATGAAAAAAAAATTATCTATACTAAAACCAGAAATATATTAAAAAAATATATATATATCATAATATTTTTGTCAATGGTATCCATATCCTGTCATATTATTAACCCAGGTTTATCCATATAATAATGGAATATTATAATTAGAGATGGGCGAATTTCCCAAAATTCGGTTCGTTCACTTCGCCGAATTTCTCGGCAAAAAATAACTTCGTTCCGAATTACTTCTGCACACAAATCACGTTAAAAATCAGCTATTTCCAGGCTGCACAGAGCCTGCGGTGCTGTGAAACTTTGTGCCATGCTTTAAATATGCAGCAGGGAGCTTGGTTGTGGTCTTAATTACAAGGTTGTGTTCTTAGTATGAAACGCACATGACTGCCAGCGCTCTTAGAATTCACTTTCACTATAAATTTCCACTGGAAATTGAGAGGGATCAAAACTGACCAAAAACTCAAGCGGGATGTAGCACCTGATAAATGTCTTGCGAGCGGACAGCTGGAAAAAAAACATAGCAGGGGCTCAGGTGGCCAACTTCGGTGACAGAGTGTGGTGGTGACGGAGGCAGCCACAGCAGCATGAGGTCCAGAGAGTTGACCAATGACATTCTGGAGATGGCAAAAACAGGAATAGGCCACAGAGTGGCTCAATGACACAGTGTATAGGTCACGGCAGAAGCAACAGGCAAGCATGAGGTACAGCAGTGGCACAAGGGACACAGTGTGTAGGTCCGGCAGCAGCCACAGCAGCAGCTGAGGTCAGACATAGGCAAATGACACAGTGTGTAGGTCACGGCAGAGCCTACAACCGCAGTATGAGGTCAGGCAGTGGCACAATAAGTGTGTAGGTCAAGGCAGCAAGCCACAGCAGCTAGCATGAGGTCAGACATTGGGCACATATGACATTCTGGAGGGGCAAAAACAGGAAATAGCCACAGAGTGGCACAATACACAGTGTGTAGGTCACACGGCAGCAGCACAGCGCAGCATGAGGTCAGGACCAGTGGCACCAATGACACAGTGTGTGGTCACCGGCAGCAGCCACAGCAGCAGCATGAGTTCGCAGTGGCACAATGAAAAAACACAGTGTGTAGGGTCACGGACTGGCAGCCCAGCAGCAGCATGAGGTCAGACTGTTGGCACAATGGCCTTCTGGAGGTGGCAAACACAGGGTAGGCCACAGAGTGGACACATGAAACAGTGTGTAGGTCACGGAAGCAGCCAGAGCAGCAGCATGAGGTCAGACAGTGGCACTATGACAACAGTGTGTAGGTCACGGCAGCGACACAGCAGCAGATGAGGTCCAGACATTGGCACAATGACACAGTGTGTAGGTCACGGCAGCAGCCACAGCAGCAGCATGAGGTCAGACAGTGGAACAATTTCATTCTGGAGTGGCAACAACAGATGTAGGACAACAGAGTGGGACAATGACACAGAGTGTAGGGCAGGGGCAGAGACAAAGCAGCAGGAGGCAGACAGGGGCACAATGACTGTGTGTGGTCACGGCAGCACCACAGCAGCAGCATGAGGTCAGACAGTGACACAATGGCATCGGGAGAGGCAAAAAAGGAGTGGCCACAGAGTGGGACAATGAACAGTGGGGTCAGGGCAGCACCAAGAAGCAGATGAGGTCAGACAGTGGACAATGCAGAGTGTGTGGGTCACGGCAGCACCACACAAGAGATGAGGTCGACAGTGGCACAATGACACGTGTGTAGGTCCGGCAGCAGCCACGCAGCAGCATGGGGTCAGACAGTGGCAAAATGACACAGTGTGTAGGTCACGGCAGCCCCACGAGCAGATGGGTCAACAGGGGCACAATGACACGGTGTGGGTCCGGCAGCACCCCACAGCATCAGCACATGATCGACAGGGGCCCAAAAATGACGGGAGGTGTAGGTCCAGCAGCACCCACAGCAGCAGCATAGGTCAACAGGGCTGCTACGGGGGGCCGGGTGCCTACGGGGGGGCCCCTGACTACCAAAGGACCCCTTAAATACCTACAGGGGGGCCCTTATACAAAGGGTCCCCTGGACCTAGATCAAAGGGGCCCTGATTACCTAACAGTAGAAAAGGGGGGGGGGGGGCATGACTTCCTGCACAAAACCTAAAGGAGACCCTAACTGCCTGAAAAACTCCCTAAAGGAGGCCTTAATGCTGTTAACTATTTTCAGGGGAAACCCCCTAACTGCCTGTATATCCCAAAAAAGGGGGGTCCAAACTGCTTGCAGCCTTAAAAAAAGGGACCCTAACCCCCTCCCTTTACCTAAGGGGAAAAAACCCCCTCCCTACAACTGGGGCCTTGCCTATTTGTCTACCTACTAGGGTTTTGCCTATCCCGGGTAAAAAAATTGAGGGGAGCCCCCCAATATTTTGTGTTTTTTCCCAGGGGGTTAGCCCTTTTCCCCACCCCCCAAACCCCCTTAGGATATGGGCCCTCTAAGTTAGGGTTGTACCCCTTCCCCCCCCTGGGAGTTTGTACAGGGGGGGAATAGGTAAAGAGTGCTGGAAAATTGAGGATTCTAAGATATTTGTGTGCAATTTCTGCAGGGATAGTTGTGGCCGGGCAAGTCATCATGGCGGTGTGGAACGGTCAGAGGAAAAGGGGGAAAAAGAAAGACTCATGAAAGAAGAGAACAAATCCCTTAAAGGAATTTTCCCGGGGAGTACGATTTGGGTTATTTTACTTCGTATTGGGTCAGGCTGTATTCACTGTAATGTGATGGGTCCTGGCTGGTGTTGACCTTTTGGTCTCTATATGGGGTGTTGTAGGTTAACCCGGCTGGTGTCTGAACCCTATATGGTCTCTATATGGGGTGTTGTAGGTTAACCGAGCTGATTCGACCCTTGTGGTCTCTAAAGGGGGGGTTGAGGTTTTAAAAGGTGGTGTTGACCTCTATGTGGTCTTAATGGCGGTGTTTTTAGGGTTTTACCGAGTGGTGTTGACCTTTATGTGGGTTTTTATATGGCGGTGTTGAGGGTTTACCTGGGAAGCTGGTGTTGACCCCTAGTGGTCCTAAGGGGTGTTTAGGTTTTTACTGAGGGGCTGACCTCTATTTGGGCTTATTGGTGGTGTTGTAGGGTTTTTCCCGAGCTGGTGTTTGACCCCTTTTGTGGGCTCTTATGGCGGTTTTGTAGGTTTTCCTGAATGGTGTTGACCCATGTGGCTCTATATGGCAGTGTTGAGGTTATACCTGAGGGGGTCTGACCTCTAGTGGTTCCCCTTTTGGTGGTGTTGTAGGTTTACCCGAGCTGGTGTTGGAGCTTATGGGTGGTGTTGTAGGTATAATGCCAGCGTAATGTGTCCCCGATTGACCCCCGTATAGGGGTTACACTTTTTCTTTCTTGTGGGGTTTATTTTAGGGGGGGGGAGGTGAGTGACCAAAGGGAAATGTGGAAGGGGGGGATATTGTTGGGGTGGAGGGGGATATTGATGTGGGGTGGGGGGGAATTGGGTGGAGTACTTAGTCCCCGTGTCTATGATATGTTAGACTGACAAATGTGTGAGTACAGATATGGACTCTCTTGCTATTGTAAAACCCCTACAGTTTTGTTTTGCACCTGTATTATGTGGTAAAATGGCATTTTGTCCGAGAGGCCGGGAAAATTTTCATGTACGTAGGGTGGGCCCCCCAAGATCAACTCCCCTGTGGGCCCCCCGACCCCCCCCTCCGACCTGGGTCGGGCATGGCTAAGTGTGATGATGCATGTGTTGGGCAGGGCCCCCGCAGTGCCCTGTCCAGGGGCCGTAAATTTGTTTAAAAAGCTTTGGGCACAAGGGGGCATGGAGTGGCTTTAATTTTTCCATTGGGGGGCACTTTATGCCTTGTTTAACGGGCTTCAGAATACCTTGTCCCACCTTGCTGCTTCACCCGGGCCCCCTGTGCGACGGGTACATCGATTAGGTTTGCCGTAACCCCCGTCCTCCTCAACGGTTTTCGCTTTACAAAGCTGACCGCTCGCAACATAACCCCCCTTGCAACCTCCTCATCACTATTTTCCCCCTTCTGCAAGAAGAGTGATGTCTTCCCCACCCCGTTTTGCCCAGTCCTCAAATATTCATCCTCACTGTTATGGCATAGAGGCCACTGCAATAGTAGTTCTCTGGGTTGGGAAGCAACGGGACAAAGGTGGGGTTTAGGACAGGTGTGGGCCCCCGACCTGCTCCAGG
>JAODAL010073372.1:0-14756 GCA_025379985.1 Phyllomedusa bahiana | reverse complement strand
GCAGAGTTTCTCGGCGGTTCAATTTCCCCTAAAAAACTTTTGACCTTTGACTACAGTTCTTCTAGATGTTCTTTTTGCTTAAATATTTTTGACACTCTTGAACTTTTCTTTAAAACAAGGGGGTTTTCTCCATGCAGTTTAAGAGCCCCCGGCCAGCTTAGACTGACATTCCCGGGTCGGGCTGTGGGTGGGTCTGTGCGTGTTTGGGTTTTTATAGCTCTGGTATTCCTGTTAGTGACTTGGGTCCTAGAGATTTATAATCTGTAGTGCACAAAGCTCCAGAGCTCCAATGGTTTAAACTTGTCATTAATTTAGCTGTGCTTGAGATAAGACTCAGCAGGGAGTGGCTCGCCAGGGTCGGACCTCAGCTTTTTGGAAAGGTAAAAGAGAAGATTGGGAAAGGTGGTGGGGTAAAAACTGTATTAAACTTGTGTACATAAAATTTCTTTTTTCCTTCCAAAGAAAAATAAAAAACAATAATGTATTTGGTAACGTCGTTAAATTTTCCTTTTGCTACATGTTAAAAAAACCCAATCATTGGATAAGAAAAAACCCCTTTTAAAGGTTATAAATCTTCCCGGGGCGTGTTAACTTTACCTGGATCTTCCAGCGTTCATTTCGTGGGTTTAAAAAGATTTGATACACTGCGATTTTGCAGGTTTTTTCCACTACCAAAGAATGGAAGGTTGTAAAATTTTTATAAGATACACTTCAAACCTGTGAGAAACTGAATTAAGAAAAAAATTCTACCAAACCCCGCAAGAATTTGTCCTCACGACCTGTTAGTTTTTTTTTTAAGAAGTTTTCCCCCCCTCTCTGCCTCATTACCTGTATCAATTCAACCTGTTAGAACTTACTTGTATTGTCCACTCAATCAATCACACTCCAACCTCTCCACTATGGCAAAGACCAAAGAACTTGACACCAGGGACAAAATTGTAGACCTGCATAAGGTTGTAATGGGCTACAGGACAATAAGGCCTCATTCACAAGGCTTATTCTGGGACGGATTGGAGCCGTACTGCGTGCCATATTTGCGCTCCAGTATGGCTGAAATCAGTCCCAGCCATTACGGTAATCCACAGTTCTCATACAGAACTATGGAATCCGTCTCCCCTCCCCGCCGAGGGGGGAGAAAGTGACATGCACATTATTTACGGCATGTACGGCTGCCGGCGTAATTGCAGGGCGAAATCCGTCCCCACAGTTACGTCGGCAATAAGCCGTGTGAACATTGCCTAAGCAAACAACTTGGTGTGAAGGCAATAACTGTTGGTGCAGTTATTAGAAAATGGAAGAAACACAAGACTCTCAGTCTTCCTTGATCTGGGGCTCCATGCAAGATCTCACCTCGTAGGGTAAGGATGATTCTGAGAAAGATCAGGAATCAGCCCAGAACTACACGGGAGGAACTGGTCAATGACCACAGTCACAAAGATTACCATTAGTAACTCACTACAGGGCACGCAAGGTCCCCCTGCTCAGACTAGCACATGTCCTGGCCTGTTTGAAGTTCTCAGATGACCACCTAAATGATCCAGAAGTTCATATGGTCAGATGAGACCAAAATAGAACTTTTTTTTATATCTATTCCACTCGTCGTGCCCAGAACAATGTCCCAACCATGAAACACGTGGGTGGAAACCTCGTACTCTGAGGGTGCTTTTCTGCAAAGGAGACAGGACGACTGCATCATATTGAAGGGAGGATGGATGGGGCCATATATTGCAAGATTTTGGACAACAATCTCCTTCCATCAGTAAAAATATTGAAGATTGGTCGTGGCTGGGTCTTCCAACAAGACAATGACCCAATATACAAAGTCAGGGCAACTAAAGAGTAGCTCCATAAGAAGCATTTCACGGTCCTGGAGAGGTCTAGCCAGTCTCCAGACCTGAACCTAATCAAAAATCTTTGGAGGGAGCTGGAACTCAATGTAGCCCAGCAACAGTCCCGAACCTGAATGATCTGGAGAAGATCTGTATGGAGGAGTGGGCCAAAATCCCTGCTGCAGTGTGTCCAAATGTGGTCAAGAACTACAGGAAACATCTGACCTCTGTAATTGCAAACAAAGGTTTCTGTACCAAATATTAAGTTCCGTTTTTCTATTGTATTGTCACGCCGCTGCTTACCTGTTTTCGGTTACTGTGCGGCTTTTTACCATGCTCTTGCTTTATAGAGATGCGCGGACACATCCTGCTCTGATTTATTTCCATAATGTGCAGAGTGGTTCTTCTGCCAATCTCCTTCCACCTGTGCGGTTCAAGGTCTCCTCCCACACCCGTGGCCTGATCTTCGTTAGTGTTGTGTCTTATCAGTTTTTGCTGTCCTTGTGGGAACCTTCATGTTTGTTGATCTGCTGCCATGTGTCTGTCTGTGGCTTTGTCTGTGAGTTTCCTTTCCATGTGTCTGTTTCTGCTGTTGCCTTGTCAATTCCGGCCTTTATTCCTAGCCAGTGTCCTACCTTGTGTCTTTGCTTTGTTTCCTGTTATGTTCTCGGTGTTGTATCCTGTTAGTTTCTGCTTATGTTTTGCACTTTGCCCTCCATCTGGCCTACACCTTTGGCCTCTGTCAGGCCTTTTTGTCTGTTTAGTTCTGTCACTTGTCTGTTTAGTTCTGTACATCTCTACACCTAGTCTGCTTTATCTTGTCCCTTTCTCTGTTGATGCCTAGCACTGGCACCTATATGGTTAGCTGCCACTGTTGGAGACTGCTTTGAGGTCATACCTGGTGGTCATCGGGGTAAGCCAACCTTACCATCAAAGTCTTTGTGAAGATACCGGATGGCTGCTTAGTCACGCCCCCTTGGAACAAGTCCGGCAGTGGCCCAGTGGGTCCACTACCCTCTTTACCCATTCACCCATTACATGTATCAGATATTTATTTCATTCCAATAAAATATAAAAGTAATTAGTTAAAAATCATGCAGTGTGATTTTGTGTTTTTTTTTATAGATTCTGTCTCTCACAGTTGAAGTGTACCTACGATAAAAAGTATAGACTTCTGCATTCTTTATAGGTGGGAAAACCTGAAAAAATCGCCAGTGTATCAAATACTTATTTCCCCCACTTTACCTACCCATGGACAGCATTGCCCTTCTCTGCTCCACACATCCCACCAATTCATAACATATTCCAGTTTAGCCCACGACATTTCAGGACTGAACCAGCGAGGTCACATGACAGCCAAGCTCACACTGCTCACCAAACCATGCTGATGTCTCTCTAGATCCTTCTTAAACTCCAGTGTAGACCCCTCTACCACCACCCAATCCACTTTAGTTCCCTCAGTCCCAGCACACCTCTTTAGAACTTACACCCTTTCTGGGATAAAACAAAGTGCTCACCCATGGCACCTGAGCAGCCTGTCAATCCTTTAGGCTAGGTCCACAAAGCATGTGACAAAATACCATCGGAAATCCGACGGCATTTTGTCATTGCAAGATAGCAGCAGGACCGTGGTTTTGCGCAAAAACGACGGTTGTTTTTCAGATTTGACGGTAACTCCAAGCAGAATATACATGTTGCATATTCTGCCAGATTTTTACGGTATGTTCACACAGTGTAATTTTGGTGCTCATTTTGCCGCGTATTTGCGCTTGATACGCGTCGAGATGCGCAACGCAATTACGGTAATCCATAGCTCTCATATCGTGTTATACGCGCGGGGAGATAAGTGACATGTTATTCGCGGCAATTACAGTAATGAATGTCTATGGGGCCGGCGGGTTGCCGGCTCCCTGAGCCTTGGGAGTAAGCACTGATCAGCGCGAGCTCCCGAAACACACGGTGTACTGCGGAGCGTACTGTATGCGTCGCAGTACACAGTGTGAACATGCCCTTAATGTGATGATAAAAAACCTGTGATGTATAGACTACAGCACGGGTTTTTCATTGCGGTCTATGCAGCACAGTGTATCGTCGGATTTTCAGCGTCTTCAAACTACTAAAACCGCTGAAAATCCAATGGTATTCCTGTGCTGTGCAGACATAGCCTAACACTATGCATTTATATAGTTCTGCATAGTATCCATATCATGCTAGCTATTCCGCTGCATTTACTCTGTGATGACAGAATGCAGCAGAGCTATATTTGTCATTTAATGTTTTAGTTTGAAGAGTTACTTGAATTTCTGTATATACGCTGTGGTTGATATTAAAACTAACTCCACTCTGCCACATCTGTCGAGTTTTTTTGTCTGATATATCAATGTATGGCAGTGCAATAGTCTTATCGAAAAAGGATCTGCACTGAAGAATGCTCAATAAGTTGCTCCAGAATTATATAAAAAGACTTTTTAGTTTGCTATTTGCTTAGCTGGTGGAATATATTTGTCACAGGGTGTTGGGCCTTGAGGGGGCAATAAGAGGCTGTTGAATACCTTTCTTTGGAAGTTCTGACCGTGTACCTTGAATTAAGTGGGAGGGCACCAAAAGCTACTGAGTGCCTGTAGGAACAAACATCCCTGTGAAAGCTGGCCAGTCATCCCAGCCTGTGAGTGTATATTTGAGGAAGAGGGAACGAAGCTGGAATTTTGGCATTCAGCAAGAATCTCACTGAGCTACCCAGCTGCTCCTAACCACTGTCTCGTGAGTTTGCACTTTATTTATTGAATTTTTTAATATTTTGTCATATTTCCTTGTATTCATTTAGTGCAGCACACTTCATATTCTTTTACAATAAGTGTCGTGTGAGTGTCTTAATATTCTAGCCATGACCCCCCTGCAAATTGATGGAGAATTTTTCCGTCAAGCTTAAAGCTTTCTGCATTTGGGTATTGGGTGAATGACTTCATGAAATACAGCATTGAGAGAATTTCAAAACTGATATAAATTGACCCTTATAAGTTATGCTTATGTCTGAATGAGGCAAAAAATGTTAATAACAGCCTAGAGTGGATTTCCTGTTCATTCACATTGCAGGTAACCACACAAACAAAAGCTGTGAGAGGGAAAATACAAATTTGGATTAGGATGTGAGTTGTTATAGGTAACAAGTAAAATAGTTAATGAATGGAGCAGAGCCAGTCTGGACCCCCAGGTTTGTGGACTGCAGTATGTCTTTCCATTTTCTCATGAATGTCCCAAAGGTTATCATAGGTAAAGATACAATTTAGTATTCCAAAAACTTGTTGAAGTTTCCTGTAAAGAGTGTTCTGTAGGGTTTGTGTAGACACTGGTGTAAGTCCATGTAAATTTCCTTGTTGTTAGTAGATTCCGTCACAGAGTGTCCTGCTGCTGGGACCCTCGGCAATTAACTCTAAGCACTGGGAGACCCTGGCAGCATTTGTTAAATTCTTCCGCAGCACCACCACAGGTGAACTAGATCATTACAAAGTTCCCATTGAAAGTAATAGGCTCTTCATTTAAAGCAAAAATGTTGGGTCCTCCTAAACAGAAATGACTATTTGTAGCTGAATAGAGGCTCCCTCTCATGTAAGAGTTGCAGAACATGGCTACTTCAACAACAGCAACACTTGTGTCTATGAGTTGTACTGCATTTCTGCAAAGCCCCATTCACATAAAGGCTACAATATCAGACAAGCCATTGACAAGCGTGACATGGTTTCTGGTCAGCAGTATGACTCTAAAGTCATACCCACTCTTCCAGCATGGGCACATGCTGGGTGAAGTGGCACAAGGGCTTCATAGCTATGGTGTTTGACATGTTATAACTATAGTTGTGTTATTAAATAATTAGGAACGCTTCCAGTGTAAATGCATTATATGGCTTTAGATTACCAAGTCTTTCTGCAAACTGTTATATAACTATAGTCAAAAACAATATGTCCTTGGCAAACTGAACTCTTAAAAATAGTATTACATGACATTACATGTTATATTCACATGACATCAAATGAATGGCCAACCATGTACTGCATTGACAAGTCAGGACAACCAGGACTGTAGTCACCCTTACTTTAGGGTTTTCTTCTTGAGCTAACATAGGGGGTCCATTGCAAATGAAAATAGGGGTTGTCTTAATGTCACAGCCTTTATTAAAAGGGGTTGTTGGGTTTGTTTACAAGATAAATGGAAAGTTCCTGGTGCCCCATAAAAAAAAAACCTACACTCACCCTCCTCTATTCCAGCACTAAGGGCAACATGTATGAATGGGGCTGCGCCAGAAGCCTGGCGTCTTTTCATCCCAAAAAACTGGTGCAGCCCTGTTCGCTATATTTTTAATCAGGCGCACTCCAAAGCTAGGCGCATTATAAAGCGTCCCCAGCACTTTGTAATGCGATTAAGATCGGGGGCGGGATTTTGGAGGCGTTTCGCACTACAATCGTATGATTCTACAGCTTTATGTCTTTAGTACGGCAAATCCAGGCGCATTACTGCTGGAATAGGT
Source organism: Phyllomedusa bahiana (assembly GCA_025379985.1). Taxonomy (NCBI): domain Eukaryota; kingdom Metazoa; phylum Chordata; class Amphibia; order Anura; family Hylidae; genus Phyllomedusa; species Phyllomedusa bahiana. Next base: position 8,405 of record JAODAL010073372.1, on the reverse strand, counting down.
AGACCAATTTAAAAGTTGTTTACCAGAGCCAGAAGTGTCGCTCTGTAGCTAGAAAGCATTAAATCTATGACCCACAGTAGAACAGGTTCAAAGATCCAGGCACATTCTACGCTACTAATGCACGCAACAAAAATGGCGTCTAACCGCCAGAATACATACATGTCGCCCTAAGGCTATGTTCACAAGGCTTATTTGCGGGGCGTAATTACGTCATTACGCAATTACGCTGTGCGGCTGGGGGCGGGAGCGGGGGGCCAGCATCTCGCCGGCCCAAAGACTTTCATTACCAGCGGCGCGTATATGCCGCTAGTAATTGACATGTCACTTATCTCCCCCCGCAGTGTACTCGCCGAGCAGGGAGAGACATAATCCATAGTTCTCTATGAGAACAGTCGATTACCGAAATGACTGGGACGTATTCCAGCCGTAATTCGCACTGTATGGCACGTAATTACGGACTGAAATACTTCCCATTTTAAGCCGTGTGAACATAGCCTAACCCTGTCTAGAGTTCCGTTTACTGTGTTCTTCTTCCAAACATGGATGTTACTGCCGAATGTCATTGGTGGTCACATGCCCCTCATTTACATCACCGATCAGAACTAAACCGTTCTGAACAGTGATGAAAGCAGAGGCCCATGACCATGCCAATCAGGGGCTGCAGGGGTGACCTCCCAGTTTGGAAGAACAACAAAATAAACAGCAGACCAGAGAGACTCCTTTCTGCTACAGGAGGGAAATGGAATGTGATGTGTTTGTTTTTTATAGGGCACCAGGAGCTTTATTTTTCTTTTTTTTTTTTTTTTTCTTATGTACATGGACATGGCCACCCCTTTAAGAAATTGGTTTTCAACCTGTTGCTCTTCAACTATAACAAAACTACAGTTCTCAGCATGATGGGAGTTTTAGTTTTGAAATGGCTGGATAGTCACAAGTTGGAGATCACTGGTCCAAGACAGTAAGGGTAATATCTAAAGAGACCAAGTATTAAGTTAACTTTTATCTTTTTTTTTTTTTAAATGGTGGTCCCATCTCATAATGTGGTGACATGTTTGTAGGATTACTTTATGATCAGTAGAGGTCTGACTTCGGGGACCTTCACTAACCGTGAGAATGTAGGGAATACAGTGCTGATACAATGTTAAGATTTTCTAGCACAGTGCTGCTCCCAGACACCCGGCTGTGCAGATAACTGCGGCTGATTCCATTCACTTGAATGCGCCCTTAATTTACACCTCTATAACATTTCTTCTTGTAGAGAACATCTCTTTATGCTAGGTGCACGGCGCACGAAGGCTGTACTAGGTGTAAGGCTATGTACACACGGCTTAAAATGGGACGTATTTCAGTCCGTAATTACGTGCCGGAGTGCGCAAATTACGTCTGGAATACGTCCCAGTCATTACGGTAATCCACAGTTCTCATAGAGAACTATGGATTACGTTCTCCTCTCCCTACTCGGCAATCCACCGCGGGGGGAGATAAGTGACATGTGAATTACTAGCGGCGTATACTCGACGCTGGTAATGAAAGTCTATGGGCCGGCAAGGTGCTGGCTCCCTGCTCCCGGCCCGCCCCTGTCCGCACGGCGTAATTGCGGGGCGTAATTACGCCCCGCAAATAAGCCGTGTGAACATAGCCTTAGGGAGACATGAAGCCTCCATGTAATGCTTTATAGGCTCTGTGCATAAGCCTTTAGAAAGAATTGTGTTGATAGTTGTATTTATGGCCAGAAGACAGGCGCTCACGGACCCAAGTATATATAGCCCTGACCATACGAGCTGACGTGAACTAATCATGTGGTACAGTCTTGTCTACTTCGGCTGCACACAGGCATAGTCAAGTCCCAAATGCATCCATCTTGTTGCCTTGTCTTAATAATAGCTGATATTATGATATGTATTATTGACATTGACAGATCAATGGTCTCATTATGTATCTTATTCTTTATTACAGAGCCTGTGTAGAGCCAATGTGTGCAAGAGGTTTCCTTCTGCCTTTTCCTCTATGTAAAGTTAAGAAGTAGCAACATCTTGTCTTACACTGTAAAGATCTCTAGGTGCATTGAAAAAGGCTGAGCAGGTGAGTCCTGATATATTTCTACATCTCCTGCATAGGATTTCCTAATCTGATATCAGGGTTTTCTCACCTTTAGAAGTTACTAACCCTTGAATTTTGCTAGTGTTGTGGCCTAATTTGCTGTGGTGGTCAAATGTATTTGACCATCTTAATTAATCTGGAAGTAATCAGGTGTAGTCATACATAGGGCGACACAGAAGATGGTTTCTTAGAGAATAGGCTTTACTGAACTCGGGCAGAAGTCCGTGATACAATTTAAACCGCAAGTCAATCAGTCTACGGCCACATGGCAGTGCCAAGGTACCGGTCAGATATGGATTAAGGTATTTTATAGTCTTTTCAATGGTTTAGGGGACAGTTCTGTCCGTGGGTGCCGATTCGTGCGTTCCACCCTTATCCATTAACTTGCACATCTGGAAGATTTTTCATGTTGCGAATTTTTTGGATCGTCCACAGTTAGAAATCCGTCCGGCTGAAAATCTATTCAGTGTAGACTTCTGGGAAGATTTTCTATTAAAGTCTTTGGGGATGGTTGCTTGTCGGTTTTCAGACGGTTACCAAATCCACAAACCGTCTGAAAAAGCCATGCCGTGTGGACGGTCCCTTAGATTGGTATATTTCAAGGTTAGGACATTGACCTTGTGGTAATCCTCCTGAGTGCACGCGCCTGATACTCACAACCTAATTGTGTCTGTTATAGCAGCCCCAGGTTAAGTTGGGTATTAGCTGCTACCACATGAAATCCCTAAGTGCAAAGACGGGGCCCCTTTTGTTTTAAAAAGCTTCAATCTTTGTTGTTCAATGGGAAAAACCAATCAGAGTTTCCCCTTTAATTTAAATTTAGTGCTCTAAAAAAAATGAGTGGCACTCTGATGGTTGTTTATGGGCAACAAAGAAAGTTTTAGACCTAGACAGTTTTCATATATGTCGCCCTAAGTTCTTGGACATTGGCAGTGATGGAAACTCAGCAGAACTGTGCCTGCATTTGAGGTTTTTAAGGAAAGTAAAGTTATTTCATTTATCGATTTCTCTCGCCCCTTTTCCCGGGGGAAAGTTCTAAATGAAAAGGGGGTTTTTTTCCTACTTATCCCCACCTACAAAAGGGGGTTACCTCACCCTAGAGCGTTATCACAGGGTTCACAGTCAAAGTTCTAGTAGGCGGATGAGGTGATACTTCCCGTTTAGCATCAGCTCTATTAGTGGTGGCAAGCACAATACTATTAAATGGAACTTCAGCAGCTTTGTCCAGTGATTATATCTAGATTTATTTCACATAATTTATTAGTACTTCTAATTTGTCCTGCAGGGAAAGAGGACGGGAAACAAATGATCCCAAAGAGCAAGGTAAACGAAAATTTCCCATTTAAGGTTTTAGTGGGTGCAGGGAATTAGTACGGGAAAGTTTTTTTAGAGTTTTACTCCATTGCAAAAATTGGGGAAAAAAAGGTCCCTGTCAAAAATACGATACCCCCAACTTTTTTAGAGTTTGGGCCAAATGGGGAAACATTAGCCACGCCTTTGCCCCCAAACAAATGAACCCACCCATGCACCCTATAAACCACGCCCCCCAAACAAAATCCCCCGCCCCCCCCAAAAGGGCCCAAGCGCCAACCCCAACATGGCCCACTGGGGTTGTAAAATGAATTTTTTAAAATAAATTATTGTATAACAGAAATCCATACAAATAGCTGTCAGACAATGTTCTTTGGTTCCTGATACCGTTTATATAATTTTTCTTAAAAGTGCCCAAACCATTAATCCCGCTGAAAACAGGGAAAAAAATTTACCCCCGGTCCCCTGTTTGAAAAACCAAAAATTAAAAATTTATCTAAATCCCCCAATACAAAGACAAAAAATTCCCAAACCACACCATGAAAATTTTTCCCCCGACAAGAACTAAAAATTACCAAAACCCACCATGCCCCAACATACCCCTTTTCCCCAATAGAAAACTAAATAATACCACCACCATGAAAAAACCTATCACCACCACATAGTGACTAATTTAATCCCATAGACCACATATAAACCTTTCACATAGAAATTGAATAATACAAAACCCCATGACCCACATATCACCCCCCACTTTGTAAACTGAATAATACCAAACCCCATGCCCCACATTCCCCATCCATAGTAAACGGGAATAATAAAAGCCATACGGGCCCCTAAATATAAACCCTTACACTCCTACCAACATTCTGCCTTACATTGACCTTTTGGGGGTAGATAAAAGTTTTTCACGGGCCCCCTACAGACTGTATTCCCAAACCATACAGTGACCATAGGGGGGGAAATTTTGCGTTTTTTACACAGGCCCCTGCAAAACTCTAATACCACCATACGGGTGCCCAATATGGGGGGTAGTTTAGTTTTTGGTTGACGAGGACCCCGACTGTTATTTCCCCCCTTTACAGTGTCTTTGGGGGTTTGATAGCTTTTTGTACACAGGCTCTGCAACTGTATATATACCCAAAAGGGTGCCCTTTATGGGGGGAGATAGCGTTTTACACAGGTCTGCAGCCTTTTATATACCCCTTTACAGGGGGACCATTGAGGGTAGAAAAGCGGGTTGGGTACACGGGGCTCTGCAAAATATAAGAGATTCCCAGTACAATAAAATTTTTAGTGACTCCAGGTGACGTCTTCTCTGATTGGAGTCTTTCCCTTTCTCCTTTCCCTTTCCCAGCCCCGCCTTGCCATTCTCCGGGCCCTCGCCCCTGCAAAATTTAAACCACACAAACTTTTTTAGCTCTGCACTTCCCCCCCCCATCACCTCCCTACAAATTCCCCCCTCGTACAAACTCCTCATATGGTGTTAGACGGAAAAGGGGGGGTTAGGGGGGGGCCCGGGGCCAAAGGGTCGGGGGGTTTAAATATGTGTCGGGTGATTTTTGGTATTTTGTGTTGACCCCCCTGGGCCCCCAGGGGGTGAGAGAGGGGGGAAAAGGGCCCCACAGCTTACAGCCCCAATCCCCTGGGGGGGGGGACAGGGGACCCCCCCCAGAGATTGGGGGGCCTTTCCCCTGCCCCCCCGGGATGTTAAAGCCACAGCCGGCCCTTCAGGGGTGCGGGGGAATGGAGGATAAAATTTTTGGATTCGTTAACTCGTGGGGCCCAAACCCGTAGTACTTTTTTTATAAACTAAAAAGGGGTAAAGGGGGAGGGCCGGCGTCAGGGATTTTTATTTAAATAAAGTGCTTTTTTATTTTGGTTTCTGTTTTTTTTTTTCCCCTTTTTTTCCAGTGAAAAGTAGTGGGTCTCAGGGAAGCCTCTTCATTTACTACGTCGGGCTTGGTGTCGCCTGAAAGCAGTTTTTTGTCCCCCCAAAGGGGCCCGGCACTAACCCCGTGTCACTAAAAACTAAAATACTCATTGAACCGGGGGTACCAGGAAGAGCGGGGTTTCCGCCCAGAAGTAGACCCTCAAATTTTGAGGTCCGCTTCTGGGGGGGGTGCTGGCGGTTACTCTTAGAATAGGAAGGGCCCCTACCCCCATAAAACCTTCTATTCTGAAAATACGGCCCTGGGGCCCTGTCGTTTTACCTTGGCGGGTTTTATGGAAATTAGGAGGGACCCCACGTTTTTTTTGTTTTTTTTTTTTGAAAATATTTCATTTTTGGGGAACCCAAAACAGGGGGGCCCCTTTCCTGTAATCTTTACATTGGATGCCTGGGGCAGATTCTCAGAAAATTTAATTTTCAAAAAAAAAAAGGGGACGGGGGGGTTCCCCCCAAATTTTCCCTTAACCCACCCCAGGAAAAACCGACAGCGCGGAAATGATACTACCCAAAATGGGAAAGAACCATCAATAGGGTTTCCCCTACATTTTAAAAATCCCAAGCCTGCAGCTGCCCCGAAGCGGACCCTCCCATTAGAGGGTCCGCCTCGGGTCATTTAAACCGGGCCCTTCCCGCCCCCCTGATGCGTTGGGTACGGGGGTAATAGTGACAGGGTTTAGGTAAAATTGGGCAATAAAAACCCCCGGGCTGACGGGACCCCAAACCCCAGGGGTTAGTAATGGAAAGGCGTTTTCCCAGTTTCTCCCAAATTACTATCACGGGAAAAAATGGAAAAAAAAACCCCACGGAAACAAAAAAAAACACTTTTTTTAAAATAAACACTCCCCAACCCCCGGCCCCTCTTTTTCCTTTTTTATTAAAGAAATAGATGTAACGCCGGCCGACTAGCCCAAAGGGGGGAAACCCTTAAAAAAAAGAAACAACAAAAAACCCCCAAAAATGGGCATCCCCCAAAGTTTTGGGGGTTGCGGGTTTACTATTCAGTGCCCAGGAAAACTTTTTACATCCCCCATGCAGGCGTCCAGGAAAGCTGGGTGCTTGCTGTTCGGGTTTTGTCCCCCAGCTTCCAGGGTGCTGAATTTTCCTACAAAGTTTCTTGGAAAGTTGGGTGGGGGATCCCCACAGCAGTTTTCCCGGAAAGCTTTAGGGGGCACCCATCCGCAACAGCAAGCACCCACTTTCCCGGGCACTGCTGTTGGGGGGTTTTCACCCAACTTTCCCGCATGCTTTAATGGGGCTAACCAGCACCCGGGAAAGCTGAGTGGCCCCCACCCCCACAGCAGGGACCTAGCTTTTTCCCGGAAAACCTGCTGTGGGGGTTTTCACCCGGCCTTTTCCCGGGGAAGCCGAAGAGCTATCCAGCTTCCGGGAAAACTGAGTGGCCCCCCCAACCCCCCCCACAGGTTTTCCAGCGTCCTGGATGCCTGCTGTGGAGGGTTTTAACCCAGCCTTCCCACAGTGGATAGGTTTTTCAGCATCTGGGGGAAAACTGGGTGACAATTTGGGTTTTAAAAGCAGGCCGCCAGGTAAAGCTTGATGCCTGCTGTGGGGATGGGTTTCCACTCAGTTTTTTTCCCGGGTGCTGGGGGTAGCTCATTCAGCATGCGGGAAAAGCCCGGGTAGGGCCTTGGGGAAAAGGGGGGGAAAATGTGTTTGGGGGGGAAACGGGATAAAAGGGGGGGTGTGTGGGGAAGGGGACAGGGGGATTGGGGGGGGTCAAGTGGGGGGTCAGGTTGGGTTTAGGGAGGAAAAGGGGGGTTTAGTGGGAAGGGGTCAGGGAGGGGGTGAGTGGGGGGTCAGGGAGAACGGGGGGGGGGGCAATTTGGGGGACAAAGGGGGAGAGGGCTGAAGGGGGGGGTGTCAGGGGGGTGGGGTGGGCGATTTTAGGGGGCCCGGGGGAGGGGGGTGTAGGGTTTGGGGGGGAGTGGCCGGGGTTTTGGGGGAAGGGGGTGGTTAGGGGGGGTGAGCAGGGGGGGCCCTTTGGGGGGTTTGTTTGGGTAAAGGGGGCCCTTTTTTGGGGGTAAGGGGGAAAGGGGGGGGTGGGAAAGGGGGGGCGGGGTGGGGTGGCAAAGGGGGGGCCCTTTGGGGGAGGGGGCCCTTTTGGGGGGTCCATGAGGGGGGGCTGGGGTGGGGTGGAAGGGGGGGGGGGTTTTGGGGGGTTTGGGAGGGGGGGGGTGGACTGGGGTGAGCGGGGGGGTGGGGGCCCTTTTGGGTTTTAAAGTTTGGGGGGGGGGGCCCGGGGGGGGGTGAGGGGGTGGGCCCGTTTTTTTGGGGGGCTGAGCAAGGGGGGGGGGGGGGGCCCCTTTTGTTTTGGGGGGTTGAGCCAAAGGGGGTGGGTTTTTTGGGGGGGAGGGAGGAGGGGAAAAGACATTTTCCCTTCACTTGGGTCCCCTTTTCCCCCTCCCCCTTCGCTGCTGGCTCCCGGGCCCCCGCAGTCACACTGATCAGCCCCCCGAGGCGGGGACGTCAGGGGAAAAGGGGTCTCTATTTACGGGTTCCCCTGGTCCCTGCCCCTTTTGCACCCCGGGCCCCCTTTTGGGGGGAGAGTGGGGCTTCCCCGCCCTGCGGCCGGGATCCCCGGACAAATGTTTGCGCGCCCCCCGGACCCAACAGGAACTGCATAGCGAGGTTCCCCGGGGGTTCGGGGGACAGGCCCTGGATCCCCGGGAGGGGCCCCCCGAAAAATCAGGTTTCCTCCCCAAATGTTCGGGGGCGGCGGGAGGGGGGTCCCCAAAAACGGGAATGTCCCGCCCAAATTGGACAGTTAGGAGGGATGCATACGTTATGCCCCCTTTCCGAGGACAGGGACAAGCTAGTGACAGACCCGTTTTTTCCCGCGCTGTGTCCCTTTGGCCTTTTCACACGGCTTATTCAAACCCCGTAATTTCCCAGGGGGGGATTGCGCTCGAAAATTCCCGGGTTGAATAAGGGGGGGGGGCGGGGGGGCCTGCCCCCCGGCCCCATTGACTTTCATTATCCCGGGGCCCTATTGCCCCCCTGGAAAATGTGCCCGGTGGGGCTTTCT
>JAODAL010073371.1:0-14757 GCA_025379985.1 Phyllomedusa bahiana | reverse complement strand
TAACCAAATATGCTGCGAAAACACTACTCCTCCATCAGCACGGATAACATTGTAGAAAACCCCCTGTTTTAAGTGGCACTCGTGAAAAAAGCAATTGCGCTTTGGATGTGACTGTAGTAAAAGTCGGAGTAACTAAAAAATTAATAGAAGCCGGGGAAATTTTAAAGGGGGGTTGTTCACTACTTTAAAATTCTCTCCCCTCACCCATTTTCTTGGGTTCATATTGAATTCGGGGGGGCGTGTTTACTGGCTTCCATGGGCTGCGTAAAACCAGGTCTGTAGCTATAGCAACGAGGGGCTGGGAGCCTTAGCGGGAGGGATAAAAACAGGTTGTAGCTTAGAAACCTGAGGAGTGAGCAGCCCATACAAGGGGGGTTTCTCAGAATAGGTTAGGACACGGTAATGGACATATTGCAAAGTGACTTTTTTTTGCAAATCTTTAAAAAGAAATTTGCAATTTGTATGAGCCCCCCCCTTTAAAGCAGTGTTTGTGGTTTGGATGGTATGGAGAATGGGAAGTCTTACGAATTAAAAAAAAAGAAAGTACACCCTCATATGTTTGTAAATATTGTATTAGATCTTTTCATGGGACAACACGAGACGCATTTTGATACAAGTAAAGCAGTCATGCCCGGTTGTATCACAGGGGGAGGGGGTTCCTAAAAATAACTCAACCAGCCATCAATGTAAAAAACCGCTGGAAACAAAAGTGAGGCACCCCTAAGTAACAGCAAAAGTGAGTACCCCCCTAAGTGACAAAAAAAGTGAGTACCCCCCCTAATAAAAGGGAAAAAATTTGTGCCCATTTTCCCATTTTCATCTGCGGTGCCCTGTGATCTTTAGGTTAAAAGGAAAAGGGTTGAATGAGGAATAGGTGTTAAACCTGTGTTCCCCGTCTACACTCTCTCATAGGTCCGGAAATTCACATGGCAAAGAACTTCTGGGGCCCCTGAAAGAAACAGTTTTTGCTCTACCAAAAAAGGGCCCAGGGTATAAGAAGAAGCCAACACCCTGACACAGCTGCAGCGGGGGGCCAACACCCTGACACTGAGCTGCGCCAGGGGCCCCACCCCGAACTGAGCTGCAGCCGGGGGCCAAAACCCCCCCCGACCGAGCTGCAGCGGGGGGCCAAACCCTGACACTAATGCAGCGCGGGGGCCAAACCCTGACATGAGGCAGGCAGGGGCCCAAAACCCTGACAGGCTGCAGCGGGGGCCCCAAAACCCCGACATGAGCTGCAGCGGGGGGGAACACCCTGACACTGGCGCGCGCGGGGGCCAAAAACCCGACACTGAGCTGCAGCGCGGGGGGCCAAAACCCCACACTGAGCTGCAGCCCGGGGGGCCAACACCCTGACACGGGTGAGCGCGGGGGCCAACACCTGACATGAGCTGCACGCGGGGGCCAAGACCATACAGAGGTTTAACAAGACAGGTTCCCCTTCAGAACGGGCTCCCATGGTTCCCAGAAATTTGGGGGATGGGCTCAAGTTATCCAAGATATGCTGCCACATTGCTGCAGAGGTTACAGGGGTTTGGGGGGTCGCTGTCATTGCTCAGACCATACACCGACACTGCCCCACTTATATTGTCACTTAGGGGTGTCCTCACTTTTGTAAGATTTTGTAATTACAGATGCCTCCAGAACTGTATGATTTTGAATGCAGCTCTGGATGTGAGTGGAGTATAAGGCAGTATATGTGTACATCCTATGGCTCCGGGGAGCATCTAATAACTGCAGGAATGGTAGAACATCATAACATTTCCTAGGGAGCCCGAGGGCTCATCCCAGCGGTGTCGGCTCCACAGCTCTTGCCCTGCGGTGGTGGAGGGGGGCGCCCCGGCAGCGCCGGTGGCATCCCGTCACGCAACATTTTGGGCTCTTGGGGCCCGGGGAACCCCTGTCTCCTCCGCTCAATGGACCCTGAAAATAGCAGCAGGCAGCAATTCAGGTGAATCATGATCTTAATAAGAGCCGTGGCCCCCCGGGACGAACCCAGCGGCTCCATCCAGCGCCGGGGCCCCACAGCTATGCACCCGGCAATTTTAGGAGCAACACAAAGATCCCCAAAATAATAGGGGCAAAAGAACCCCAAACCCTTGGCCCCCCAAAATTTACAACCTATCTCGGGTAAGCGGTGGGGGCAAACCGGGGGCCTCTGGGAAAGCTGAGTGACAACCAGTGTGGGCCTCTGGGAAAGCTGGGTAACAATCAGTGTGGGCCTCTGGGAAAAACTGGTTAACAACCAGTGGGCCCCGGGAAAAACTGGGTAAAACCATTTTGGGCCTCTGGGAAAGTGGGTAACAATAGTGTGGGCCTCTGGGAAAGTGAGTGACAACCAGTATGGTCTCTGGGAAAGGGGTGGGTAAAAACCCATTTGGGTTTTGGGGAAAGCTGGGTAACAACCAGTATGGGCCTCTGGGAAAGCTGGGTAACAATCAGTGTGGGCCTCTGGGAAAGCTGGTGACAACCCAGTATGGGCCTCTGGGGAAAGCGGTGAAACCAGTGGGGGGGCCTCTGGGAAAGCTGAGTGACAACCAGTGTGGGCCTCTGGGAAAGCTGAGTGACAACCAGTGTGGGCCTCTGGGAAAGCTGAGTGACAACCAGTGTGGGCCTCTGGGAAAGCTGGGTAACAATCAGTGTGGGCCTCTGGGAAAGCTGAGTGACAAACCAGTGTGGGCCTATGGGAAAGTGAGGTAACACCCGTATGGCCTTCTGGGAAAGCTGAGTGACAACCAGTATGGGCCTCTGGGAAAGCTGAGTGACAACCAGTATATGCAACTAGAAAAGCCAGGTGACAACCAGTATGGACCCCTGGGAAAGCGGAGTGACAACCAGTGTGGGCCTCTGGGAAAGCTGGGTAACAATCAGTGTGGGCCTCTGGGAAAGCTGGTTAACAACCAGTGTGGGCCTCTGGGAAAGCTGGGTAACAACCAGTATGGGCCTCTGGGAAAGCTGGGTAACAATCAGTGTGGGCCTCCTGGGGAAGCTGAGTGACAACCAGATGGGCCTCCTGGGAAAGCTGAGTTACAACCAGTCTGGGCCTCTGGGAAAGCTGGGTAACAATCAGTGTGGGCCTCTGGGAAAGCTGAGTGACAACCAGTATGGGCCTCTGGGAAAGCTGGGTGACAACCAGTGTGGGCCTCTGGGAAAGCTGAGTGACAACCAGGGTGGGCCTCTGGGAAAGCTGAGTGACAACCAGTATATGCAACTAGAAAAGCCAGGTGACAACCAGTATGGACCCCGGGGATAGCTGGTTTAAAACCAGTATGTACAAGTGTAAAAGCTGGTGTCAACCAGTATGCGCCTCTGGGAAAGCTGGGTAACAACCAGTATGAACCCCTATGTACAAGAATAGAACTACTATAATACTTCCCCCGCTGTACAGAATATAATCGACTAATAATACTGCCCCTAGTACCAAGAATATAACTACTATAATACTGTCCATAGTGTACATAAGAAGTATAATCTACTACTAATATGCCCCCTATATACATGATATAAACTTACTATAATACTGCTCAAGAGTACAAGTATAAATACTTATATACTGCTCTCTATGTACAAGAATATAAACAATACTATAATACTGCCCCACTATGTACAAGAATATAACTACTATAATACTGCTCTCTATATACAAGACATTTAGACTACTATAATACTGCTCCAAAGTACAAGAATTAACTACTTTAATAATGCTCTCTATGTACGAACGAATATAATACTATAATACTGCCCCCTATGTACACAGAATATAATCACTATAATACTGCCCTCTATGTACAAGAATATACTTACTATAATACTGCCCCCTATGTACAAGAATATAAACTTACTTTATAGACTGCTCTTATTTACAAGATATTACTACTATAATACTGCCCCCTATGTACAAGAAAATAATAATATAAAATTGATCCTCAGTGTAACAGAATATAAATACTATAATACTGTCCATATGTACAAGATTATAACTACTTCCGATACTGCCGCCCCATATGTACAAGAATATAAACTTCGATAATACTGCGCCTAATGTACAAGGGATATTCTACTATATATTACTGACACTATGTACAAGAATATAAACTACTATAATTACTGACCCTATATACAAGAATTTAACTACTATAATACTGACCCTATATACAAGAATATAACTACTTATTAATACTGCTCATATGTACAAGAATAAAACTACTATAATACTGCTCCCTATATACCAAGAATTATAACTACTATAATACTTGGTCCTATGTTCAAGAAATTTAATACTATAATTATGCCCCCCTATGTACAAGAATATCTACTAAAATACTGCCCCTAGATAAATGAATATAACTACTATTAATACTTGGCCCCCTATGTACAAGAATTATTAACTACTTTAATTTACTGCCCCTTATGTAACAGAATATAATACTATAATACTGCTCTATGTACAAGTAAGTAATAACTCACTATAATACGGCTCCTATGTACAAGAATTAAAATACTTAATACTTGTTCCTATGTACAGAATTATAACTATTAATTTGTTCCCTATTACAAGAATATAATGATATAATTACTGGGGCTCCTATGGTACAAGATATAAACTACTAATAATACTGCTCTGATGCAAGAATATTATACTATAAACTCGCCACCTATGTACACAAGAATATAACTTTACTATAATACTGCTCCCTTGTTATACAAGAACTATTACTTCTATAATACTGCCCCCTATGTACAAGACAATATAAACTACTATAATACTGCCCCCTATGTACAAGAATATAACTATAATACTGCCCCCTATGTACAAGAATATAAACTACTTTTAATTTACTGCCCCTATGTACAAGAATATAAACTACTATAATACTGCCCCTAGTACCAGAATATAACTACTATAATACTGACCCCTATATACCAAGATTATAACTACTATAATACTGACCCCTAGATCAAGGAATATAACTATATAATTACAGCTCCTATGTACAAGAATATAATAAACTACTATAATACTGCCCCTATGTACAAGAATATAACTACTATAATACTGCTCGACTTTGTACAAGAAATATATACTACTATAATACTGGCCTCCTTTGTACAAGAATATAAACTACTAGTAATAGCTCCTATGTAAAAAATATAACTACTTTAATACTGTTCCTATGTATCAAGAATATATAACTTGCTATAATACTGTTCTATGTCAAGAATATAACTACTATTTTACTGCCCCTATGAACAAGAATATAAACTACTATAATACTTGCGCCCCCTATGTACATGAATATAAACTACTATAATACTTGCCCCTATGTACAAGGATATAAACTACTACAATACTGCTTCGCTATGTAACAAGAATATATCTGCTAAAATACTGCCCCCTAATATCAAGAATATAACTATATGATCTTTTATTTAAATCTTTTTTTTGCACCCACTAGTACAAGAATTTAACTGACTATAATACTGCTCCTATGTAAAGAATATAAACTACTATAGTACTGACCCTATGTACAAGAATATAACTACTTAAATACTGACTCCTGGGAAAGCTGGGGTGTACTCAAGTATGGGGCCCTCTGGGGAAAGCTGGGTGGGTGGACAAACTCCGTGATGGGTCTCTGGGAAAGCTGGGTGACAACCAGTATGGGCCACAGGGAAAGCTGGGTGACAACCAGTATGGGTCTCTGGGAAAGCTGGGTGGACAACCTGTGGGCCACGGGAAAAGCTGGGGGGAGCCAGTAAAGTACAGACTAGAAAAACCTGGGGTGACAACCAGTATGAGCAACTGGGAAAGCTGGTGATAACCAGTATGGACCTCTGGCAAAGCTGGGTTAAAACCAGTATATGCAATTGGGAAAGCTGAGTGCCAACCAGTATATACAAGTGGGAAAGCCGGGTGTCAACCAGTATCTGCAACTGGGAAAGCTGGGTGACAACCAGTATCTGCAACTGGGAAAGCCGGGTGTCAACCAGTATCTGCAACTGGGAAAGCCAGGTGTCAACCAGTATCTGCAACTGGGAAAGCTGGGTGACTACCAGTATCTGCAACTGGGATAGTGTGGATGGACCGGATTATAGCTTCCATGAGGAGTCCTAGTTTTGAAAATAAAAAATAAAAAAACTACTTATTTAGGCTATTTGCAACTCTCAGTATAATGCCTACTCCAATCACATCCAAAGCTGCATTCAAATATCCACTTGTGATCTTAAAAGGAAAACATAACCTTGAAGTGTTTCAATACTATTTGGTTATACAGGAGAGCGATCAGTTTATCCATGACCTACACTATCAACAGGTCCAGCTAAAAGAACATAGGATAAATATGAATGCAGCTTTGGATGTGACTGGAGTATACATGATACTGACAGCTGAAATTAGTCCATATAAGCGTATTGACACTAAAAGTAAATATCTTATGTGGATGTAAGACTCCTACATGTCTTATACTTTGCTAACACTCTGCTATACATTATGCATTATCCTCCAGTCACATCCAAAGCTGCATTCACATTTCTACTATGACATATAGGAGACTTAGATCTACATAAAATGTTTACTAGAATTGTAAATACACTTTTTAAGGCTGATTTCAGCTGCCAGTATAACATATACGCCAATTACATCCAAAACTATAATCAAAATTCTAATGCATACTCCAATCACATCAAAAGCTGCGTTCAAAGCTACAGTGGTGATGATTGAACAAAATTAACATAGCCTTGAGCTTTATCAACACCATATGGTTAGACTTGTGAGATATCACCTTATTTGTGCCGTTAAAAAAACAGAAAATTGTGAATGCAGCTTTTGATGTGACTGGAGGATAATGCATAATGTAAGGCGGAGACTTAGCAAAGAATAAGACATATAGGAGTCTTATATCCACATAAGAAATTCACTATTAGTGTCAATACACTTATCTGGGCTACTTTCAGCTGACAGTATAAAGTATACTCCAGTCACATCCAAAGCTGCATACAAAACTACAGTGGTGGACACAGAACAAAATAAACATAGCCTTGCGATTTCGTCAACACTATAGGATTAGTCATGTGAGTAATCGGTTTATTCTGTCATCTGGATTATCAGCAGGTCCAGTTGGAAGAAACTAGCAGAATTGTGAATGCAGCTTTGGATGTGACTGGAGGATAGGACACAATGTATAGCAGAGTGTTATCAAACTATAAGACATATAGCAGTCTTACATCCACATAACAAATTCACTATTAGTGTCAATACCCTTATCTAGGCTAATTGTAGCTGTCAGTATAACGTATACTCCAATCACATCCAAACCTGCGTTCAAATCTACAGTGGTGGTCATTGAACAAAATGAACATAGCCTTGAGCTTTAGCAACACTATAGGGTTAGACATGTGAGTAATTGATTTATTCTGTCATCTGGAATATCAGGAGGTCCAGGTTAAAGAAACTAGCAAATAACTGTAAATGCAGCTTTGGATGTGACTGGAGGATAATGCATAACATCAAGCAGAGACATAGCAAAGAATAAGACATATAGGAGCCTTATATATACATAACAAATTCACTATTAGTGTCAATAACCTTATCTAGGCTACTTTCAGCTGTCAGTATAAAGTACACTCCAATCACATCCAAAGCTACGTTCAAAACTACAGTGGTGGTCATTGAACAAAATGAACATAGCCTTGAGCTTTATCAACACTATATGGTTAGACACATGAAATATCACCTTATATGTGTAGTTAAAAGTACAGAAAATTGTGAATGCAGCTTTGGATGTGACTGGAGGATAATGCATAACGTAAAGCAGAGTATTAGAAAAGAATAAGACATATAGGAGCCTTAAATCCACATATAATGTTCACGATTAGTGTCAATACACTTATCTAGACTATTTTTAGCTGTCAGTATAAAGAATACTCTAATCACATCCAAAGCTGCGTTCAAAACTACAGTGGTGGTCACTGAACAAGATGAACATAGCCTTGAGCTTTCGTCAACACTATAGGATTAGACATGTGAGCAATCGGTTTATTCTGTCATCTGGATTATCAGCAGGTCAAGTTAGAAGAAACTAGCAGAATTGTGAATGCAGCTTTGGATGTGACTGGAGGATAATGCATAACGTAAGGCGGAGTATTAGCAAAGTATAAGGCATGTAGGAGTCTTAAATCCACATATAATGTTCACGATTAGTGTCAATACACTTACCTAGGATACTTTCAGCTGTCAGTATAACGTATACTCCAATCACATCCAAAGCTGCATTCAAAACTACAGTGGTGGTCATTGAACAAAATGAACATAGACTTGAGCTTTATCAACACTATAGGGTTAGACATGTGAGTAATCGGTTTATTCTGTCACCTGGATTGTAAAAAGAAACTAGCAGAATTGTGAATGCAGCTTTGGTTGTGACTGGAGGATAGGGCATAATGTATAGCAGAGTGTTATCAAAGTGATTTGGCACTATATAGAGATTGAGGGATGGGGGACGGAGTGACTGCTGGGGGCCACAAGGATGTGTGAGCAGGACAGGAGTTGGGGCCCTCTATGAATTGGGGCCAATTTTGCGCCACAGTTCCTCTGGCAGGTTTACACTGGAATGGCCGGTGCCCCCCTCTCTCCTAGGACCCCTCTGGATTTCGGACAGTAACGGGTGTCTCTGTCGGCGGCTCCTCATCGATACCGGTGACCATTCGTTTGCTCGCGCTCCATTACTCCGACTGAGATCCTGGAAGGACATTACCTCCGCAGAAAACTCGCTGACGCCGCCATTCAGACGGACGGAGCGCGCCAAGCAGCTGCCGCCTGTCACCTGCACGGAGCGGACTTAGCGGCGGCCATGGAAGGATGAAGATAT
Source organism: Phyllomedusa bahiana (assembly GCA_025379985.1). Lineage (NCBI taxonomy): Eukaryota > Metazoa > Chordata > Amphibia > Anura > Hylidae > Phyllomedusa > Phyllomedusa bahiana. Next base: position 5,890 of record JAODAL010073371.1, on the reverse strand, counting down.
TCTACATGAATCATTGATACATCCTCCGGCGACTCAGCCCAAAGATACAGGCGAGGAGTGAAGTGCGGCAACTACAGCGAGAAGATCAACGTCTGCAGGGCCCTCCGGAGAGAACGTGCCCCCCTACACCGCCATATAGAGCAACACGAACTGCGAGCCTCATACCCAGCACTCAGCCGAGGACAGGATTAGTGCGGCACTTAACACTATGATAATCCCACATTCTCCACTCATAGCGGGGATTAGCGGCTGCATCAACCCTAACTCCATGTACATACTGTGTATGATATGTAATAAGGCTGTATCTATTGCTAGTTATATTTCTTGTAATAGGGGGCCAGTATTATAGTAGCTATATTCTGTAACATAGGAGACAGTACTATAGTAGTTATATTGTGTATAATCGGAGACTCCGTATTATAGTTGTTTATAATTCTGTGTACAAGGGAGCAGTATTATGTAGTTAATATTCTTTGTACATAGGAGACAGTATTATAGTAGTGATATTTCTTGTACTTAGGTGCAGTAGCAGTATTATAGTATTTATTTTATATACATAGGAGCAGTATTATAGTAGTTTTATTCTTGATACTTTGGGAGGCAGTATTATAGTAGTGTTATTCTTGTTACTTTGAGAGCAGTATTATAGTAGTGATATTCTTGTACATAGGGGGCAGTAATATAGTTACGTTAATTTTGTAAAATAGGAGCAGTATGTATAGTAGTTATATTCTTGTACATAGGGACTGTATTATAGTATGTTATATTATCTGTACATAGGGGGCGAGTATTATAGTAGCTTATATTCTTTGTACGTTGGGGGCAGTATTTTCTAGTAGTTATATTCTTGTACATAGCGCGACAGTATTACTAGCAGTTATATTCTTGTACATCATAAGAGCAGTGTGATATAGCAGTTTATATTCTTGTTAATGGGGGCAGTAATTATAGTAGTTATAGTATTGTACATTAGGCGAAGGCAGTATTATAGTAGTTATATTCTGTGTACATGTGGTGAGTATTGTAGTAGTTATATTGCTTGTTTACGCATAGGAGGGAGTATTATAGTAGTTATATTCTTTAGTAATAGGGCTGTATTATAGTATCTATATTCTTGTATAGGGGCTGTATTTAGTAGTTATATTCTTGTAAAATAGGGCAGTATTATAGTAGTTATATTTTGTACATAGCAGCAGTATTATCAGTAGTTATATTCTCGTGTACATAAGGAGCAGTATTATAGTAGTTTATATTCTTGTACATAGGGCGGCTAGGAATTATTAGTAGTTATATTCTTTGTTTTCGGAGCAGTATTAGTAGTATGTTATAGGCTGTGTACTTAGGAGGCCAGTATGTATAGTAGTTATATTCTTGTACATTAGGGGCAGTATTATAATAGGTTATATTCTATGTACATAGGAGCAGTTATTATAATAGTTATTATTTTGGTCATAGGAGCAGTATTATTATAGTAGTTAATATTCTTGTACATAGGAGCAGTATTATAGTAGTTATATCATGTACATCAGAGGGCAGTATTATAGTAGTTATATTCTTGTACATAGGGGGCAGTATTATAGTAGTTATGTACATAGGGAAAGCACTGTCACCTATATCAATTAGTTTTTTCTCTCTAGGGTGAGATTTGTAGTTGCAGTATACATACAATGAATAAGCAGCTAAGAGTTTTATGAATTTGAGGGGACAGGTTCAGTATAAGCAGTATCCGGGCATTGGTAACTATTTTGCTTCTAGATGGCGCCATTTCCCACCCCTTTTATCAGGTGCTCTGCACACTGCGTACGAATCTGTTCCTGATGCAGCAGACGGCCGGCAAGCTGTGGACTGTTCTCAGTAATGATCTCGCTCGTCGCCGGGATTCGCACTGCAGACATTAAGCACTGTCTCCCCCTTTGCTGCGGACACGCACAGTCTGTTCATCAAGTATCTGCACTCAGAGCGCCGACGCCGGCTCCTGCCATCTCTAAGCCGCTGAAGCAGAAACGGCGTCGGCGCACAAAGTGTTTGGACGGCGCTCGCCTCTCGCCTGTCACTGTAAATATTACCCCGAGATCGGTCACATTTATTCTGGCTTTAAAGGGACACTACCATCAAAAATATATTTACATATTGATAAGCAGTATGCGACTGTCATACATATTCTAAAAGATAAACCCATTCTCCTTTCATGTATAGCTCTCGTCATTGCCCTGTGGTCTAGTCTAATCTTTCCCACCCCTGTCCAGAGAACAATAGAGCCATCTTTTTGTCAGCAGGATCACTTTTATGTCATGTGATTGTTATGTCAATTTAATCAGATAATCTATCCCTCTCTGACGAATACTAATTATGCTATGATTAAGGGCACCCGATGCCTGAAACGCGTGAGCATCTACGTGTTTGTTATTCTGTCATGTTTTAGCATACTTGCCAACTTTTGGAAGTGGCCTTCAGGGAGATTCTGAATTGCAGCTTGACGACTTGAGTGGGCCATACCCCCTGTTTTACAGGACACGCCCTCTTTTGCACAAAGCCACACCCCTTTGTCACATTGGTGAAGCAGCTTTGGAGGAAAGCTGATGAGGGATGGGGTATCCTTCAGCTTTACTTTATGTTGGATCTCCTCACCAGCATCCAAGCTGGAGGACATCACATCAATCAGCTTTCCTTCAGAGCCGAGCTACAATGTATCCCCTCTGCACCAAGTGATGTCAGGGCGGTGTCTCATAATGCTTTACCCTGGCACCACCACTATCTACAAAACAACCCACAGCCAGTAAGAAAGTCCTCAGCTGTATAAAGTGGTTTAACTGCCATATAGCCTTAGGTTAAAACTGACCAAACACTGTCACCCTATGACTATGTTTGGCCCCTTTTCAGCCATATATACTGCACTAGTGTATATAGTGCGCAGGGCATTTATGGAGCGTTTTTGTAGCATTTTTCGGTGCAGTTTTTGCCTGGCTATTCATTTGTATGGGAGGAAACCCTGTCCAAAACTTCATCAAAAAACTCTCCTGAAGAAGCGCGTTTCAGGCGAGGTTTTGATGCTGTTTTGGGCACTGAAAAATCAGAATCCAAATAAGGCGTGTGAACATACCCTAATACTCTGCCCAAGAGTGCATTCTAAAGGTTATCAGCACTTGACATGGCCGGTACAATTAAAATACCGGCACTGGCGCCCTGGCAGGAAAATCGTCGCTGCCGGTGGTTTACCAGATTGGTGGCATATCTACCATAGCAGGAGACTTACCAACTCTTCAGGGAGATCGGGAGGACTCCTCCTTTTCAGGGAGTCTCCCTGACGAGCAGGGGAGGGTTGGTAAGTATGTGTTTTAGACATTAAATAAGGTATCTGCTTTTATGGAGGACGCTGGACTTTTCACAATTTTGCTCGACCTGGGGTTGGGGTTAAGGTTACGTTTAGGGATAGAATTTGGGTTAGGGATGGAGTTATGCTTTGACCTGGGGTTGCGGTTACGGTTCAGTTTAGGGTTAGGATTGGAGTTTTAGTAAAAGTAGGATTTGGAATTAGAGTTAGGGTTGAGTTTAGGGGTAGAATTTGGGTTAGGGATGGAGTTATTCTTAGACCTGGGATTGGGGATAGGGTTCAGTTTAGGGTTAGGATTGGAGGTTTAGTAAAAGTTGGAATTAGGGTTAGGGTTGAGTTTAGGGTTAGAATTTGGGTTAGGGAGGAAGTTTTGCTTAGACCTGCGGTTGGGGTTAGAGTTCAGTTTAGTGTTGGAGTTTAAAGGGGTTTTGCCACGATCTCATTTCATACCTCCTGTATTCAGCTCTTCAGGTCTGTGTGCTCAGAAGGGGGCGTGTGTGATTTGTTTGAATTGCATATCATGTGACCCAGCAGGATGACATCACGAGGCCTTTCCTCTCTCTAGTCAAACAAAGTTCATGTATAGAGCTGTGAGTAGCTACAATGTAGCTCAGAGTTAAAGCTTTTACCTCACAGCACAAGGGTCCTAGGTTCAAACCCCTGCAGGAACCAAACCTGTGGATTTTTTTTTTTACTCTTCATTAATGCACAGACTTGATTGAAGTTTCTTTTTTTATTTATTTGCACTCTTTGACTAATTACTAAGGAGTACAGAGGACGGGAGTAGAATGACAGCACCTGGGGATGAACACTCAGTAGCTGCCTGAGAGACGAGGTGATGTCTGAGCATGTGCGACCAGGACTGAGGAGCTCTCAGCCCTGGTCGTACCCCTTGGAGATGAGCTGTAAACAACGTATCACTAAAGGAGCAGCTAAAACACAAACGGTGCAGAATTTATAATAATGATGAATGGTGGAAATGTTTATTATTTAGTTTGCAAGATTCCCACGTCAATTTTACTTTGTGGCAAATCCCCTTTAAGTAAAAATTCAGGGTGAGTTTATGGTTAGAATTTGGGTTAGGGATGGGGTTATGCTTTGACTTGGGGTTGGGGTTAGGGTTCAATTTAGGATTGGAGTTTTAGTAGGAATTCAGGGTGAGTTTATGGTTAGAATTTGGGTTGTGGAGGGACCTTTGCTTAGACCTGGGGTTGGGGATATGGGTTCAGTTTAGGGTTAGGATTGAAGTTTTAGTAAAAGTTGGAATTAGGGTTAGGGTTCAGTTTAAAATTAGGGTAAGGTTTGGTGTTTTAATAAGAGTTGGGGTTGGATGTAGGGTTGGGATTAGAATTCCAGTTTTGTTGAGATTTAGGATCACAGTCAGGGTTGATATTTTAGTTAAAGGTAAATTTGAAGTCTGGGTTGGGTCAGAATTAGAGTCATGGAAAGGGTTAGGTTTAGGGTTAGAATAACAGTTGGAATAAAGGTTCAGGTTGACGTTTCAGTTAGAGCTGGGGTTGGAATTAGGGTTAGGGTTCCTGAGACATGTTGTGGTGTTTCATTGCAATCTGGAGACATGTGGCTGCTGTAGGTGCCACAAATCATATACGTAAGTTCTTCACCATAGATGTCAATGGGATTCAGGATGCCACAGGGATGAACTGATCTCAAACCAAACTTTAACCTATTTGAGTAACACAAGTAGCAAGTGACTGTTGATGTCTTGTAGCTGCAGGAAAATTTGGAAGCATAAGGATGTGAGCGACTGACATGGGCCAAACTATGATGTCCTGATCACTGGGTCAGATCATCTCCAAAATAGATGGTCTTTTGGGGAGCATTCCTGAAATGCAGTGGTTAGTACCTACCAAAAGTGCCCAAGAGCGGACAACCAGTGACCAAATATCAGGATCACAAGCGGCCAAGGATCATTGATGATTGGGGAGGCATAAAGGCTAGCTGGTCTGGAACAATAACAAGGACTGAAGACCATGACCAGGAATTCCAGATGGTGACTTGGTCTCCAAATTCCCAGATCTCAATGCAATGGAGCATGTATAGGATGTGCTGGAAAACAAGTCCCATGCATGATGGCTGCAGCTCACAATTTACAGGATCTGCTGCAGATACTACAGGACTCTTAAGAGATCTGGTGGAGTCCAAGCTGTTCTGGCAGCTGAATAGGGAGCCACCCAAGAAAGAAGACACCACACAGTCAACTCTGCTGAGTACTATGCCCATGGTGACATCACCCACCTAACCTTAGTGGTCTCGGACCCATGCACCAACATGCAACAGATGACATCTCATTCATAGAATTCATGTCCGTTTAAGTGAGATTCACCATGACAGCGCCAATTACATTGACTGATAGGTTTGTACAGGAGTTTCCTATTTGAATAATCTCAGTACAGACGTCTATGAGGCAGAACATCATCTAAATACAATGTTTAGGGCGGCAAGTACAAAGAAAGTGCAAGGTGAGGATGTGGTTTAAAAATAATACACTTTGGGGTTTTGGGTTTTCGGGGGTATTTGGCCCAAAAAAAACCTGATTCC
>JAODAL010073370.1:0-14757 GCA_025379985.1 Phyllomedusa bahiana | reverse complement strand
CTTTGCCCCCCTACTGCAAGAAATAGGGATATTGGCCCATTCTTCGCTGCCAAGTAGCTGCTGACTGCCCTCCTCAAATTGTTCATCCTCGCTATACACTGGCACTGAGCCCAGACCACATAGTAGATCTCTGGCTGAGGGAACCGGATGGGACAGAGGCGGGTTGAGGACAGGTGAGGGCCGCTGACCTGCTCCCGGGCCATGCCAACTAAGGGTTGTGTCTGACGTTCCCACCGACTCTTGCCTGGGGTTGTCAGATGTCATCTGGGAGGAAGTGGATGACCCAGTCAACCAATCAAGAACCATTGGGTTGATAGTCAGTACACGGCCGCTAGATGACAGCGGCAGTTGTGGCCTCACCGAGTGACCCCTGCTGCGACGTCCCCTTGCTGTGCTGTGACCTGCTCCAGGAATCTTTGTGCCTCTGCCACTCGCAGGTGAAGTGCCTGCCACCTCTCTGTCTGACATACTGTTTGTTCTAAAATGTACAGACACTGTTTGATGAAGATATCTGTATATGATAAATACACACCCTGTATTTGACGCCAAATGAACCCACTAAGAAGCTTGGGTAAGCCTTGGATATAAATTGCGCTCCACAAATGGGCAGGAAAAATTGTCTTGTATGTGCCGTTTAAAAAACTCTGTGTATTTTACTGAATGTAAAAGCACAAACAGGCTTAATTAACCTTCGGATATGAATTATGCTACAGAATTTCTTCTGTGGCGGTGAAAAACAAGGTTTCTTTTACTGAGTACAACTGCAGAACAATGTTTAATTAACCATTGGATGTACATTGCGCAAAAGAATTGAGCAACCACAAACTAGTAGCTTTGTAGCGTGTTACAATTGCGTGTTTTCTACGCCACACAACAAGAGATAAAATTGTAATTAACCTTCGCTTGTGAATTATGCTACAGGAAAAATGTATATATTTTGGCGTTGAAAATGACGGTTTCTTGGGTCAGCACACCAGCAAAACAACGCTTAATTAACCCCTGGATGTAAATTGCGCAATAGAATTGAGCAGCCAAAAATGAAGTGGTATTTGTATTGTAAAAACGCTGTTTCTTTAAATTAATACAACAGGAACTGGCTTAGATCCCACTTGGATATTGAATGAATATGCAGCTGCAGTGGACGCACACTGGATTTCAGATCCAATACCCCAAAAAATCAGAAATAGAACATTAAGAGAACAGTCTCTGAGACAAGCTGAGACACCCCACAAAAATCGCTGTATAAAAATCAGTTCTTCAGTGAGAGCTATCACAATCAGCTGCGGCAGCACCTTCCCTGATCAGTACAGGTGAGAGGAGTGTGAGCTCCCGGCGTCGTGCCCGGACTTATATAGTGCGGTGACGTCACAGAATCCCGCCGGTCTCTGACTGGCTTCATCTCTGCACATGTCATGCAGGCTATGCCCTTTTTCCTCCCAGAGTGCTTTGCCCCATGTAGCGCCATGTGCTCGCAGCCATTTTATCAATCAAAAGCACACTTCGTTCACCCGAAGTACCCCAAACTTCGACTTCGTTCAGAACTGAAGTTTTCCTGAAATTCTAAACGAATTCCACTTCGTTAGAATCGATTCGCCCATCTCTAATTATGATCTTAGAACTACAGTTGCATGACTAAAATTTATTAGATGGGAAATGTATAATATCATGTATTGGTTTGTTATCTCACAGTGAGCTTCAAGTAAACTGTACATCAAGTAGACAGTAATAGTACTATCTTGGCTTAGTGTTGCCTCTTTTTCCAACTGGCATTTCTACCTTAACCCACGAAGTGTTTTAGTTCATATTATATTGAATCATGAGTCACAAGTGGTTACTTTTCTTGAGATGTACTGGAACTGTAAAGAGGCTTGTTGTTTGTGCATTTGTGTTGCTTTAATTGTCACCATTTTGAGTTATATGTAAATTATTTTTCTTTTTTTTTTTTGGGTGGGGGAAACTAAAAAAAACAACAAATCAGTTTGATGTATAGTATAAATATGCAAAATGTGGGCTTGTCTATATGTATTTATGGGATGAGATGTAGTTTTTATTGTCATCATTTTGAGGTACTTATAATTTAGTGATTGACTTTTCAAAAACAATTAGGGAAAATGGGTAAAAAAAATTAAATCTGCATATTTTAATTAAATGTCATGTATCATAAATGATGTATTAACTTTATCATGTGGGTCTTTATAATTGATGCAACACCATATAGGTATTTTTCACAGTATGCTTACTTACTGTAAACAGTATAATATTTTTCATGACATTTTTTTTTTCTTCAGGGGATAATTTGTAATGCACCAGAAAACATCAACAAACTGGCAACAGACTTGGGGGAGATGCACCGAAACATGCAAATTATCACCCAGAGTTTGTCTATGTGGTCACTAAAGTCTTAGGGGGACATGTATGATCGGAGTTTTTGCTGGTTTTCTGTTGTATAATGCGCCTCTCTGTGCCGGCTCCGCTGTCGGACGCACCTCCCCTATGTGTTAGGCGCATTAGGCGCAAGGTTGTCCACTCTCTAATGTGCCTAACAGGGGCGTGCTGAGGGCGTTCTGGGAGGGGACGCACCACATTCAAAAACACCGACGCATGTATGAATGCGGGTCTGCAAAGTAAGGAGCATTACAGCTCTGACAGGCAGACCTATTTCAATGTGGTCTGTCTGCTGGAGGCGTTGAAGTTTGCCCCGCATTTATGAGCGCACTTCGGCGCCGACATACATCAGGCGCAGGTTTCACGGGAAAAAAAGACGTGAAAACAGGTGCTTCAATGTGCCATTCTTCATACATGTTCCCCTTAAAGTCCAAGGAGAAGGCCACTACAAATTAGGACCAGGAAAAAAGGGATTCTTGACGGCATTCTGGAATAGGAGAAATGTGTACAGTGCCTGGGGGAATATGAAATTAACTAGTGTCAAGCAGGCACTAGTTAATTTCAGTCACTATGTAGTGGTTATTTGTGGTCATGGTGTGGTGATATTATTCAGCCATTATGTGGTGATGATATGTGATTATGGTGTGAAGGTATTATTTAGTCACTATGCGATACTGATATGTGATCATGGTGTGGCGGTATTTTATCTTAGTGGAATTCTTGATAATATTAGCCTTGGGATTCTGGTTTTATGTAGTGGTGTTATTTGGTAACTGTATGAACATTATTTAGTGATTTTGTACTCAGTACTTTGTGTTACAGCTTTTGATATATTTATATAAAATGTATCCTTTGGGGGCATATATCTTTAGATCTTTTATGTTTACCACGGGTGACCTGCTGCAATTAGATGAGGGAGACTCAGAAGCCTTAGCACCACATCTTGATTACAGATTATGTCATCACATCAGTCTACAAAACAGAATAAGGGTGTGCACATCTAAAATATAATCTGAAAAACGCAAGCATAGGTGCACACTGAAAAGGCAATATATACATCTAACACAAATATCAGTGGCACACTAAAGACTAAGAAAAACCTCAAGGTATATAGAAATATTGGAAATGCATTACTGCTAAGGAAAATATGAAAAAACTCTGGGATCCCCTTGACGTTTTGGGATGTGAGCTTAATACAATCTTTGATCAAATACTGTAAACTAAGAGTCCCAGGTTTTTTCATATTTTCCTTAGCAGTAATGCATTTCCAATATTCCTATATACCTTGAGGTTTTACTTAGTCTTTAGTGTGCCACTGATATTTGTGTTAGATGTATATATTGCCTTTCAGTGTGCACCTATGCTTGCGTTTTTCAGAATATATTTTAGATGTGCACAGCCTTATTATGTTTTGTAGTCCATTTGAGATTGGCAATCTCATTGGCTTGCTGCACTCAGCTGCCTCTTTTAAACCAGTGCAGGATAATCCAATTGCTAGTTCCTACCATACCCTGAAGTTGCAGTCTGGATTGACGCCTAGTGAGGTAACATGTTTAGTGTAGGGACTCACCTGCTCTGGGATCCCCTTGACGTTTTGGGAGGTGAGCTTAATACAATCTTTGATCAAATACTGTAAACTAAGAGTCCCAGGTTTTTCATATTTTCCTTAGCAGTAATGCATTTCCAATATTCCTATATACCTTGAGGTTTTACTTAGTCTTTAGTGTGCCACTGATATTTGTGTTAGATGTATATATTGCCTTTTCAGTGTGCACCTATGCTTGCGTTTTTCAGAATATATTTTAGATGTGCACAGCCTTATTATGTTTTGTAGTCCATTTGAGATTGGCAATCTCATTGGCTTGCTGCACTCAGCTGCCTCTTTTAAACCAGTGCAGGATAATCCAATTGCTAGTTCCTACCATACCCTGAAGTTGCAGTCTGGATTGACGCCTAGTGAGGTAACATGTTTAGTGTAGGGACTCACCTGCTCTGGGATCCCCTTGACGTTTTGGGAGGTGAGCTTAATACAATCTTTGATCAAATACTGTAAACTAAAGAGTCCAGGTTTTTTCATATTTTCCTTAGCAGTAATGCATTTCCAATATTCCTATATACCTTGAGGTTTTACTTAGTCTTTAGTGTGCCACTGATATTTGTTTTACATCACATCAGTCTGTATAAGTTGAAGCAAGACTGAGCGAGGGCACTGTATAGGTGGCAGAGACAGCGAGGCAAAGTGGGCCCCTAAAATTAACTTCTCTGGTGGACTCTAGGCACCCCAGTCGAACACTGGCCACTTCCCATGTAGCACAGGTTCTCCCCATTTCTTTTGGGTACTGTTATATTACAGTCTGGAATGCCATCACATGGCTAGAACTTTGGTCTATGGCTCCATAAGATGAGTAGGTTGCAAGGTCTTAACAGGTAGTCTCAACAAATTGGCTACCAAGCTCAACAATGTCTGGATTCTACAAGAAAGTCAGGTAGACATTGAGCCCAGCTGTGTTTCATGGCAGGCACTGGAGTGGCTTCAGCTGGGAAAAGAGACTGAGGCACTGAGTTGAGGAAGTAGGCCAAATACAGTCTTGGGGCTATATTGGGAATGGATGGCAATATTGCAGAACTCATGGGTTTTGTACTCTTTGGGTTTATCACTTTTCAGGGAAATTAGCTGTAGAGTGCATGAATTATGTGTTATGAAATTTTAATAGAGCTAATAAAATTAAAGACAGATTTAGATTATGTTAAAATTGTTAGTTATATCCTTGCTGCCATGAACTTATGAATAAATTAGTATGAGAAAAAACATAACTGTTGGAAAAATTCTCTATAGATATATTGATTAATAAATAAATCAGAATGTGATGGTGGGTGTTTACATAACAAACATTTCCAATGAGAAATTGGAAGAAACCTTTATTGATAAGGTAGGAAATTGTATTGAGGAATGTGTCTGAATACTAAAGCTAAGTATTTTAGTAGAACAAAAGGCATATGAAGGTTTCATTCCAGAAGTATTCTTAGCAAGAAGTAGTATATGTCCGTACGGGGCTGCGTCAGTAGTCTGATGCCCTGTTCTCTAGATTTATCATCAGACATATTCTAAAATTAGGTGCATTATGGGTGCCCACAGCACTTTGTAATGTGCCTGAGATCGGGAGACGTTATGGAGGCTTGTCGTTCCCCAACTGTTTGATTCTACACATTTATGACTGGAGGACGGCAAAACTGAGCGCATTACTGCTGGAACAGGCAGAACAAGTTAAAAGTGGTTTATCTGAGTCTGATTTGTTGTTTTGGAGCTAGAAAGTGCCTAATCTATGACCTGCAGTAGAACAGGTTAATAAATTCAGGTGCATTCTACGCTACTAATGCGAGCCAAATTTTTTTTTTTATCTGGGTGCCAAAATACTTAAATGTCACCCTAAGAACCTATGACTCCTTCCTAAATGTGGAACCAAAGAGGTTGCATATGTGGACATACAGGTTCTTATTATGCCTCAAGCACATATCTGTAATAAAACTTCATTTTGAACAGAGCAGTAATAGACCTGGCATTCTAGTCCTTCAGGTCTCTTCTTTAACTTAGATTCCCCCACATTTAATGCAGAGGCAAACAGAGCCATAGCATGTTCCATAAGTCTCTAAATATTTGGATGCATTTTCTCTTCAAAGGTTGGCATCTGGGAAAGGATAATTTTATATATTCAGGACCAGAGAGCACATGAAAGCCATACAGCTCTGTACAGGCTCATGCACAATGCTCTAACATGAGTGAGTCCTAAGGCTAAAAATTAACAAAGAAGAAAAAATAGAAGCAAACATTATTAACTTTCTAAGTACATGCAAAAATATTGAAAAACACAAATTGTACCTTAGATTCTAATGTCTATAAGTCATGATTAATAGGACTATAGTAACAAGCTTTGATATTCATTTGCAATTGTTCAATTTATTTTTATTAAATTTACTACTAAATGCCTGATTCTAAAGGCATGGATAAATATCAAAGCAATCTGTCATTTGAAGTCACTGTTTCATAATGCTTCCGGAGTTTCTCTAAAGAAAACAAACTGTATTTTTCTACAACATTCCTTATTTTAATAGACCTTCAGGTTCACCAATGTGACAGCTTTGAGGCTCCTTTGATACAAGTAGTCTAATGCAGGTAATTCATTCAGCTAGTGAGCATACAATCTACAGAAGATAATTAGCAGAACCATCCCAATGGACGCTCTAGCGGACATGGATTATTTTCCACTGCCCCTTAGCATAGCATTCAAAACAATCAATAAAATAAAAAGCAGGCTTGTAAATAACATCACACCAACTCTTTGTGATGTACAATGGAACCAAAATCCTTTACTTATTAAAACTGACATACGGTAGGTTTTGAAGTACAAAAGCAGAATTTGCAATTATACCATAGGGACCTTCATGATACTCAATCAGTTGTAGATCAGCAGGACAGGCTTACTTCTTTTTATAATATCAACCATAAACATTTGCCTTTGTGCATATCAGAAGCCACATACTCATTTTCAGCACATTACATGGTATTTTTCAAGTGTGAAATGAAAAGTCAAATATTTTACTCAACCTTTTTTGTGAGGGTATTATAGTCAGAGGCATTCAGCACATAAAAGGGTGATAAGCTTTACCAGTTATACAGCTTCACGGTGATTTCCAATGAGCTGTGAAGCTACAGTAGCAATTTGACTTCTTGCATGAAGTGACACAAGGACAATCTTGATGGTTTCCCATAGTATGATAGTGCTACAGGTAAAGACAACTAAGGAGCAGTACATATATTCGCTACATTTATACTGAGTAAATTCAACCTCTCTTTCAAAACAATACAAGGATATGGGAATAAAAAATATGAAATTAAATTTTAAAAAAACCTTTGAACTGAGCATTATTTGTACCTTTCAGACATGGCAAACATCTAACAAAAGTAATGGCTGGATTCGCACACTGCATTTCTCAAGAAAATGCCTGATTTTTTGTGGCATTTTAAATGCATTTTTGTGTGAAAAAATGTTAAAGCAAATTCTATACTGAGTAAAAAGCAGTCACATGTTTTTGCTTGTGGCTTCCTTGATGGCATTTTTTTGCGATCTGTGGGGCTTTCTTTCTAACACTGGATGCTCACATATAGTGTTTTATTTTTTCTAGTATTTTTTCCTAAGCATTTTTTATTGCATTTTAAAAGTGCTAGAAAAAAAAAACATGTTTTAAATGTTCAAAAAATACAAAATTCTATTAAAAAAATCTCATAAAAAAGAATATTCTCCAGTTACAGTCATCGAATGGCGATAAAAGCATGTCTACATGCAATGACCAATAGCTGCATTATTTTGGCGGCCACAAGCTGCTTAATAAAAATGTATACCTAGAGCACACTTAATTTGGACAAAATGCCACTGACCAAAAAATACACCCCGAATGAAGAAAAACCCTACCAAAAAAGGATTTGTTTGCATGTGTGTTTTTATATCTCCCTATCGGCTTTTAGCTAACATTTGGCTTTAATGTTTTGTTTTTGTAATAAAAGGCTATAAAAAGGCAGGAAAAACACAAAAAAACCTAAAGTATGGTGTTTTGTTTAAAAATGCTATGCGTGACAGCAGCTGTAAACTAAATTCAAGGTGAACCATCAGCCAGTAAGTCGTGGACTATACACAGAAAATTTGGTACTGATTGTATCTAGAACTTTTGGCCTACTTCACACATAGGGCGACATGTGTGAATAGTTCTGCAAAAGTTTTCTAGCGTGTTTTGAGCCAAAAAAACAATCGTAGCCCTGTTTGACAGATGTATGAACAGTTGTTTGCCAAACACGGCACTTTTAAATGCGCCAAAGATATGTGCCAAAGATGTGCCCCAAAGTTATGCTATGCCAGTCATACCACACACCAGATTTATGAACCTACATACGACAGATTCATACATACTAGCACATTCTATACTCCTCTATATAGATTGAGAACTAATGGGTGACATCTATGAACTTGCCTCCGCTATTTTTGGAATAAATTGTGGCAAAAAATTGCCGGCACACTGTTCTATAAATGTACGAACAGTCGTACAGCCAAACTTGGTGCTGTCTGCATTAGACACGACACTTATGAATGTGCCAAGAATGCACCAACGTTTGCTGTGAAACTTCGATACAAAGTTTTGCTCATAACACTCTATGTTCCAAAATGTTTGCGTATAACACATTCATTCATACTGTCATATTATACACTCAACTACACCTATTTAGAACTGGTGTGTAGGCATTTTTTCGGCTTATAAATCACAGAAGCATTTTTAATGTCATTATTTCAATTGTATCACAAGTTTCTGGTAAAAATGCAAGAAAAAAATGTCATACTTGAGGCATGCATTTTTTAAGAAAAAAGTAAAAAAAAACAAAAACACTAACTATAATGTAAAAATATTATAAAAACATTTTGCATGTACTGGATTTACAAATGTATTAATGACTTTAAAGTGACAAATTAACGCACATAAAAACTGTAATAGAAAACATTAAAAATGGCACGAAAATACTGAAAAAATCTAAAAACAATAACAAAAATTGCTGTGATTTTTTTGTCATCATATTCAAAGATGATCAAAACTGTAAACCATTTCAACAGTGGGTTTATTTTTATTACTTTATATATTTAAGAATGACAGCCAATGAAGTATAAAAATGTTTTAATATATTTTAAGGCTATGTTCACACGACTTAAAATGGGACGTATTTCAGTCCGTAATTACCGCCGTACTGCCGCGAATTACGGCTGGAATACGTCCCAGTCATTACAGTAATCCACAGTTTCTCATAGAGAACTATGGATTACGTCTCCTCTCACTGCTCGGCGAATTCGCCGCGGGGGGAGATAAGTGACATGTCATTTTCTAGCGGCGTATACGCGGCGCTAGTAATGATAGTCTATGGGCTGGCGAGGTGCCAACCCCCCGCTTCCGCCCCCGCTCCCGCCCCGTCCACATGGCGTAATTGCAGGGCGTAATTACGTCCCGCAAATAAGTCGTGTGAACATAGCCTAACACTGTGTTCTATATGCTTGAAACATATCTACCGTATATACTCAAGTATAAGCTGACCTGAATATCAGCCAAAGCATCTAATTTTGCCACAAAAAAAATAGGAAAACTTAGTGACTCAAGTATAACCTAGGGTGGAAAATTCAGTGGCTTTTGGTAAATAAAAAAAAATAAAAAAATTAATACCAAAATTACATACGCAGCTATAGGTTTCATGTCTCCCATAGGCAGGTAAAGGCAGGAATGTGTCCCCCAGAGGCAGGTATAGGTATAGCCTTCTTCCTGGCATAGGGGGTGTGATGTCATCAAGCTGCGCAGGCAGCGTGATGACATAGCATGCCGCCTGTCCTGGATACTCTGGAAGGCTGCTTGAGGCCTTCCGGCCAGCGTCGGACTGACCAACCAGAGGATCGGAGAATCCTCTGTGGGGCCCCCCTACCGACAGCACTGCTTTAGAAGGGAGTGGGACTTGCTGGTGGAAAAAGGGGGCCCGCGCTGTGTATATTAAAAGTATCTTCCAGCACTGCTTTAGAGTGGAAGGGGGACATGCGGGGGGAGAGAATTGGCCCGCACTGCGGCACTCAATACATTTTCACTTACATCTCCGGCGCCACTGGGAACGGACCAGCCAAGCCCCTGCTCTCTCTGTGTCTGTGGGTGGCTAGCACGGGCCCCTTTCTTTCCACCAGCAAGTCCCCCTTCCTTCTAAAGTAGTGCCTCCCAGAGTGTTTCTGAGTAGCTAAGGGAGGGCCCCAAGGACATACATATACCTGCCTAAATGAGGGACCCCCATATATATATTTGGGCCCTCAACAGGTGTGGTTTTATATTTATATATATAATATATATATATATATATATATATATATATATATATTTATTTATTTATAGACACCACAGGCAGGTATATATATATATATATATATATATATATTTTTAATTATAAATATTAATAATATATTATATTAAATATATATAGTTATCTATATGACCCCTCAGGCAGGCATATGTATATATATGGGCAGCCTAGGCAGAGGCATTATCTCAACCTCCATTTTCCTGAAACTAATTGCCTATCCCCACACCCCTTTGCTGGGCAATGAGTTCTACATCTCTCCCTGCATTCTCCCCTCTCATCTGTTTTGCTGCCACCAACCTTTTTTCCCACCATCAACGCCTCCGCATCAAACAGACCCAAGCTAAATACAGCCCTTATCCTACACCCCACCTCCTCCCTCTCACTGCTGCTCCTGGCTGCTGGGGACAAAATCTCCTAACCCAGGCCTTCCTCAGCACATTCCCACTATTGTCCCTACATTACCAACAGATCCACCCCTACAAACTCTGTAAACCCTCTAAACCTTAAACACATTCCCTTACCCCAGCTCACTCTCTCTCTCGCCCTGGAGCTCTCTGAACCCACGGTTGTATGTAACAAACTCTCCTACATACACGACCTATTCATCTCTCACAAATTACTTTTCCTTGGTTAACGAAACCTGGCTGACCCCCTCTGACACTGTCTCCCCTCCCGCACTCTCCTTTGGTGTCTCCAACTTTCACACACTCCCCGCCCCGGTAACAAGCATGGGGAGGTGTTGGCCTTCTCCTATCTGATACCTGCTCTTTTGTTCCCATTCCTCCTCTACCATCCCTTACCCTCCCCTCCATTGAGGAGCACTCTGTCCGCATCTACTCCCCCTCCAACCTGCAAGTGGCTGTGGTCTACCGCCCCCCCAGGCCCTGCCACTGCCTTCCTCGACCACTTCTCTTCCTGGCTTCTCCACTTTCTTTCCACTGACATCCCCATTATTGTCATGGGAGATTTTAACATCCCAATTGATGCACACCTCCCTGCTGCCAACAAACTCCTCTCGCTCTCCTCTTCCTTCGGCCTCTCACAGTGGATCTTTGGAGCCACCCACACAGACGGACACACGCTGGACCTCATCTTCACCCACCTCTGCCCCCGATCTGACATCTCAAACCCCCTCACCCCATATCTGACCACAACCTGATTCCCTTTCCTCCACCACTCCACTCCACCTTCTCCTCCTGTCTCACATCTATGCACCCCCGCAGGAACTTACAAAACCTCAACTCTCGCACCTCTCTGATTCTCTTGCACCTTTTTTTCCCTATCATATCCTCACTTGACAACCCAGACACAGCCGCTGCTTTCTACAACAACACAATCACCACCCCCTTGACTCAGTCCCCTTCCTCCCACACACAACAGAACCCCAACTTTCAACAGACAACCCGGGCACACCAGCCTCCACTAAACAACTGAGACGAGCTTCCAGAATTGCTGAACGCCGCTGGAAGAAAAGCGCTCCACCGACGACTTCACCTCATACAAACAATCGCTACACACATTTAAGTCTGCACTCACCACCGCCAACAGATTACCTCACCAATCTCATATCCTCCTTGTCTCACAACCCCAACATTTATTCAACACCTTCAACTCTCTCCTTCACCCCCCTGAAACCTCCTCCCCCATCTCTTCTATCAGCGCGACTTTGCCACTCATTTTCCTTACATAAATCAACCTCCTCAAGAAAGCTTCACCCCTCAGTCCCCACACCCACCTCTATACCCCTACCATCGCCACCCACCCACCTCACCCTGACACAGCCCCCCAGTGAACACTTCCATAACCGGGCTTTCCCCACTGTTAGTCACGATAACCTTTCCTCTCTATGTCCAAATCCAACCTCACCACCTGTAACCTTACCCACTGCCATCCTACCTCATCCCAGACCTCAGCACTGTTATTTTCCCAGCCCTCACCCACCTTTTCAATCTATCATTGACCTCTGGCATCTTCCCTTCCTCTCTTAAACACGCGACCAAACACACCTACCTTAAGAAACCATCTCCGACCCCTTCTCACTGTCCAACTATCGCCCCCTCTCGCTGCTTCCTTTTGCATCCCAAAAATCCTGGAACAGCACGTCTAAACTTCAACTGTCCTCCCACCTCTCCTCCAACTCTCTCCTTGACCCACTCCAATCAGGCTTCCGACCCAACCACTCCACTGAAACTGCCCTAACCAAGGTCACCAATGACCTAGTAACCGCTAAAGCCTCACGCCACTACTCTGTGCTCCTCCTCCTAGACCTGTCCTCTGCCTTTGACACGGTTGACCACTCCATCCTGCTACAAATCCTCTCCTGGATCTCTTCATACCTCTCTGAACGGACATTCAGTGTCTCTCACTCCTGCACCACCTCCTCCCTTTCCACCCGCTCTCTGTTGTGTCCCTCAGGTCTGTCCTGGGCCCACTCCTCTTCTCTATCTACACTCTTGGTCTGGGTCAGCTCAGAGCCTCGCATGGCTTTAACTACCACCTGTACGCGGACGACACTCAGCTTTATATCTCCGGTCCTGATATTAACTCTCTTCTCTCCCGGATCCCAAAATGCC
Source organism: Phyllomedusa bahiana (assembly GCA_025379985.1). Lineage (NCBI taxonomy): Eukaryota > Metazoa > Chordata > Amphibia > Anura > Hylidae > Phyllomedusa > Phyllomedusa bahiana. The sequence goes on along the minus strand of JAODAL010073370.1, from coordinate 1,875 downwards.
TATCATCCATTTCCTCCTTCTTCTCCTCCCTCGCTTAAAACTAAATGTAGATAAAACAGAATTCTCATCTTTCCACCGTCCCTCTCTCTCCCCCCACCTGATCTCTCTATCACTGTTAATGGGCCCCACCCTCCCCACCAGCTCCACAAGTCCGCTGCCTTGGATAACCTTTGACTCCCCTTTATCCTTCAAAAACCCCACATCCAAGCCCTCACCTCTGCCCGCCGCCCCCACCTGAAAAATATTTCACGCATTCCGCCCATTCCTCAACTCTGACACTACTAAAACACTAGTCTACGCCCTCATCATCTCCCCCCCTTGACTACTTTCAACATCCTTCTCTGTGGCCCCCAGATAGCACCCTCGCTCCCCTCCAATCCTCCTCAACTCTGCGCCCATCTGATTCACCTCTCCCTCCTACTCCTCTGCCTCTCCCCTCTGCCAACCCTTCACTGCTGCCCATTGCCCAACTAATTCATTCAAAAATTTCTCCCCTGACCTACAAGGGTCTCCATAACCTCTCCCCTCCATACATCTCTGCCCTAATTTCCAGAAACCTCCCCTCCCCGCAATCTCCGCTCCTCACAGGGCCTTCTCCTCTGCTCCCCCCTCATCCAGCTCCTCACATAACCGTCTCCAAGACTTCTCCCATTTCTTCACCCACACTCTGGAACTCCTTAAAACCCAAAACATCAACTCTCCCCAACTTTCACCAGTTTCAAAAGCAACCTGAAAACCCATCTCTTCAGGATAGCCTACAACCCACACTAACCCCACCACCACTACACCGCCCGCAAACATTCTGCCCCATACTTCTGTCCCCTCCCCTTCTTCCTTGTAGATTGTAAACCCTCGCGGGCAGGTCCTCTTTCCTCTCTGTTTCAGTTAAGTCATTTTTGTCACCATTGTAATTTTTCAACATTTGTTATGTATGTAATTCCCCTTAAATGTACAGCGCCCTGAATTAATGGCGCTTAAAAAAAAAAAAATAATTATATATATATATATATATGTATATATAATGTGTGTGTGGTGTATACACACCTGCCTGAGGGCCCATATATATATATAAAATGCAGACACATTTTTTACGTTTTTCCCTCACTGCTTTAAGCAGTGGATTCCGGCCTGGCATTTATTGGGAACAGTCTTAGAGCTGGATGGGGGACTGCTCCCACATATCCACTGCAGATTCCTTGGCCCATAAAGCCAGAGGCTCAGGTGTCCTGGTGTTGTACACCCTCCAAGCCTGGAGTTGAGAAGAAAAAAACCTCTGTGTAAAAGGGAATAACTTATTTCACTTTTAAAGCAACACTGCAAATTGTGACTTTCTTATCTGAACCTCACTTTTTACAACTCTAAAACTTTAATGCTAAACTATAAACCAAATAATACGTGGGAGAGGGAGAATAATAGAAAAAAACCTCACTCACTCACAGCGATTAACAGGATCCAACACCTTTTGCAGGAAGCTATGGATTTGTGTGTGGCAAATGCTCACCGTGCTAGCAGATCCAGGTTCTCAAAGCAAAGGGGTGCTTGCGTATCCCGTTCTTCACTCTGTGAAGGTTTTCTGATCCGAGTCACGGCACCAAAATGATGTAGATATCCTTAGCAACCTCTCTGTCTCCCACGGACCTTCAAACATAACAATGCACTGTGATTCTATTCAAAAGATTAGAATACTTTATTATGGACTGACATGATTTTTTTAAAGGGTATAAGGGGGTGATCATACAGAGAAGGTAGGGATAAAACAATCCAATCAAAGTAAGTATATAGCAATAAGTATAAAGGGTTACAATCCAATCAGTGTCTTAATGTAAAGATACCATTTAATTATTAAAATCATGACACCTCCCCACCCAAAAAAAA
>JAODAL010073369.1:0-14757 GCA_025379985.1 Phyllomedusa bahiana | reverse complement strand
TTCTTTTCCCAGCCTCCTGGTTGCAGCGCACACCTACTAACTTACTACCTTCTGCGCATGCGCACTAGTCAGGGGGTCAGTGCTGCCATAATGTGGTGGTACACTAGCCCCAGCTTTCCCTCCCCGAATTGAATTTTGCACAGTACATAGTAATAATGTGAAGTTCCGTTCGGGGAGAGCGGTGGGGAGCTACGGTAGGAAAGTGCCAAGCGCCTGACTAGCCAGCGCTTGTGCAGAAAATTGCATTTGATGGCCTTCCGCCCCCCCCGCACTATGTCTTGCGACGGGCAAGATTTTCCCGACGGGGAGTGCGCTGAGTGGGCCCGGTAAACTTTTAAATCCCAAATCCGTCCTGGGGAAGGGGAACATCTCTCCTTATGGGAGCACCGTTAAGGGGTAGTTTTTTGATTGCCTTTTTAGCCACTAAAAAGCATCGAATCACAAGGCATTAGGGGACAGGAGCGGGAAGCCACTGCCCCCCCCTTTTTAAAATCGTTTTGTGAAAACCCTTTAGATGTCGGACGTTTTTTTTTCCCAGGGGGCGGGATCTATTAAAAGGGTTTGTCTCATTTAAACAATGATGGCATATTAATAATCCCTCCTCTAGGACCTGCACCGATCACCTAAAAGAGCCCCAAACCCTCTGTTCCTAACAGAGAGGTGGTCGGGGTTCTTCCATAGACATGAGTGGGAGTTCTGAGTTTAGCCGAGCGAATCTATCCGACATTGATGACAAATCATTAGGACAGGCACCCTCAAACTGCGGCCCTCCAGCCGTTGGGAAACTACAACACTCATCATGCATTAATATATCTATAACAGGGGGCATGAGGGGTTGCATTTCCCCAACAGTGGAGGGCTGCATTTGGGGATGCCTGCATTAGGATATGATCAATGGTCTGAAGTGAGAAACCCCTTTTGTAGGGTAGGACACATTTAGGGGGTTTTGGGGTTTTGAAAAAGTTTTTGGGGGGAAGAACCCCAAAATTTTGGCCAGGGCACTTTTGTGGAAAAACTTATTTTTGCCTTCTTTAAAAGCTCTTTGTAAGTGCGAAAAAATTTGGCACTTTTTTAACCCAAAGTGTGGTATCTATAACCAGTTTTGTATATCTCTACCCTCCCATATCCTCCTCTTTTTGTATAGAATGCTTTGGGCCTTTTGGGCATGTTTTGTAACTTTTTCCCGACAGTTTTTGCTTATGGGAATGATATAGACATAAACCCCAAAAAAAAATTTTTATGTTTTTGCTTTTCCCTCCAGGTTCTTCTACCTCTACCACTTTGCGTTTCGTACCCCTATCGTTCAATGGGCAACGCACCCGGGTTGGGATCCCGGTCTTCACGGGAATGGCTTTCTTTCCATACAGCATTCAAAACCTTATTTTCATGTCCCATCACAGAAAATCAATGGTAATATTGGGAAGGCGATGTTCACATTTATGTTGGGGGCTCTGTGCATATTCTGTCTGATTTAGGTGGCAAGACTGGTGCTGCATGCATAACTATACTTACTGTTAAAGTAACAGAAACCACGATCACCCATTAAGGCGTTTTTCTCCTGTGGGTCTTGGATCCCTTTTAGGAGGCTTTTTCCTCCCTTTAAACAGGAAACCCTAACTGTGGGGAATGGCTTAGGGATTCCCCCGGACGGGTTCGCGGTTTTGCAGACCCGGGCACAACGGGCTCCTATGGAAAACCCGTGCAGCAGTCCCCACTGCACGGGTTTTCCCCCCGGGGCCCCCCCAAAAACTTCACATGCACATTTTTTTCGGAGGAATTTGTGCAAGTGAATGTGAAGGGGGAGGGCTTTTCTCCGCTCATCGCACATCTTTTATGGCGTCACTGGAGAGAGAGAACACGATCCGCCGCCCATTAGAAGACCGTGGACGGTTGTTAAAGGGTTAAAAAATGTGTGTGTATTGTATTGTTTTTAATATAATTAAAAAATATAATTAAATATAATATAAAAAAAAAGTTTTCTCTCCCCTTTAAAGGGGGGTTGCCAGGACTGAGTTCCTTTTCCCCCTTTTCAGCACAGGGAAAATTCAAAAAAATCACCTGATCATGAAATGCAGGGCTGAGGGGGGGGGGGGGGGAGACAAAGGGGTGAGGAATAAGGGAGCGTTTAAAAAGTAACAAAATAATGACACTGCAAAATTGCAGACACAGCAGAAAAACAGCCCCAAGACGCATTTCTACCCCGCCCCTTGAAGCTCATTCATTTTTTCCCTTTATCAATAAATGTTTAGAAGCGCAGCCCGTATCCCCTTTGGGCGTTCTATGGGGGGTTTCCGGGAATAAGGGGGGTTGAGCAATGCTGTAGCCCACAGGCTCATTTTTTTAAAACCCATATTTTGAAAAGTGATTAAATACCCTTTTGGAGAATCCAGTAAATTACATGGGCAAAAACCCCCTTTTAATATTTTCAAATAAAAAGCAATAATAATAAAAGGTTACACATAATCGCTGTCGCCGCATCTGTAAACGTCCGGTCTATTTAAATCTATAGCCTCCTTTATCCCGCACGCTGTAAATTTTTAGAAGAAAAAAAAAATTGCAAAAAAACAAAATTTGTTTTTGTTCATTTCACATCCCCTAAAAAGTGATCAAGAAGTCGCCTTCCCAAAATGGTCCCAATAAAAATGACACTTTGACCCGCAAACGACGAGTCCTCACTCAGGTCCATAGGGGGAAGTACAGATAAGGAATTGGTGGCAGAAAAAGGCGTCATAGTGCAAATTTAAGATTTATATAATTTTTTTTTTCTTTTCTTTTTTAAATCTACTAAAACCTAACAAAAACCATTCATATTTGGTGTCGCTAGAATCGGACCAACCTGGAGAATATAGATTACGCATCATTTATATAAGAGTGAACGCTGTAAAAACAAACCACGCAAAAATGGTGCAAGTTAGTTTTTTCTTTTTATTAATTTCACCCTAATATTTTGCCGTTTTTTTCCAGTACATTCTATGGTTCGGTCAATGGCGCCGTTAGTAAGTACATCTTGTACTGTAAAAAAAAAACATAGCCCTCATGTCCATGTAGATGGAAAAATAAATTTATGGCTTTTGCGAGGCGGGGAAGAAAAACAAATTATGACCAGTTGTAGAAAGTGAATCTTGTTGCACCATTTTTTCTTTATCTCGTTACTTTTAAGCTGTTGCCACTCGCTCTGACCATGGTGAGTCGCCTCCTGCAGAGCCCTATCTTAAGTAACAGACTTTGAAAGCCTCTCATTTAGCTAAGTAAACACTCTTTAGAGCTCTGCAGCTTGTGTAATACACTTAATAAATCTGTAGATGGGGGGGTGGGTGGAATATAAAATTTGCGGCTTTTGGAAGGCAGAGCTAAAAAATTATGACCGGTTGTCTTGCTAGAAAATGAATCCAGCTCCACCTTTATCACATGCAATAAATCCATTTGGATATTTGGATTATTTGCATGCCGTTGGCTGCACCCCTCTGACTTGCTGCTTCGCTTTGTCTCCACAGCACTCTATGATCTACTTTTTCCATCACTACGAGCTTCCCGCCATCCTCCAGCAGATCCGCATCCAGGAAATGCTTCTCCAGAACCAGCAGGCGGGTCAGAACCAAACCAGCCTTCAGGACAACCTGAACAACAACACTACATCGGAGCCGTCCGTCGTTACGCCTCCGGCCGCCCCGGGCTTCAGTCTCCAGCCGCCTGCAGCGAGCTTAGTGGCTGCTCCGCCATCCGACGGAGGGGTCACCACGACACAACCTATAGAAGATGTCATAGAGCTCCTGGCGACTCTGACTGAAGAACCGGCTGCAGCGAGCCCCCCTCCCGACGCTGGCACCACAGAAGTGACGCAGACTGGTGACCCTCCTCCTCCTCCTGTTCTGCTACCGACCCCTGATAACAGCCCCAAAAAACTGACTGAACCCCAAGTGCAAGGAACCAGCGTTCCCACAGACTGTAACCCTGCGAGATGTTCAGCTGGCAGCGCCGATCTGGAGCAAAACAATCTGACGGTGTCACCTGAAGCGCATGCGCCGCCAAGTACAGAGGTGTGAGCTGTATCTCGCTGTCAGACATTCTGCCCTTGGCTCAACGCATCAGGGGGTGGGGGGGGTGAAGTGGATTTCTCCCATAGAAGGAGCTGTATGGACCATTTATCTGCAAGCGACTGGTCTGCAGCACAAAACAAAAAAAAAGCTAAAAAATTGCGCATGCGTGTGTTGTGTACACGCACACAGACTGCGATTTTGCTCGATTTTTCAGTTTCACTAAAGTCAAATAAACGCCACGTATCGGCCTCGGAGTACATCAGCCGGGTGACGGGACTGCCGCTCTTTCCTATACACTATATACATGGTGGGGGGTAGTTGGGGCATATTTTGGCGCACCCGTACGCGGCCATTCTACAGCCATATTTCAGAGCAGATATTATTTAAGTTAATCCGATTGTTTCCGTTTGCAGAAGCTTTATTACAGAGGTCCTATGGGCACTATAGCGCGTTTTTTTGTTTGTTTTTTTCATCATTTGGCTCCTCTGCGCCCCCCTGGACCAACCGGACCAATAACAAGTGATCTAATGAGTTCTTAATCTTTTCAGGCTGGTGTTTTTCTTACTGCCCCCCCAGTGTCTGTGTTTCCACTACTTGCCGCCCTCGGATGTGGAATGTAAGTGCAGGGGTTGGGGGGGCAGTTGTCTGTTGTATCCGGAGGTCTCGTAGCTTCGGCCTCCCGTCGGGGCAGGAGGTGTTTCTAACATTTTGTGCCTTTTCCACCTGTGACTGCAGAAGGCGGCGGCGGCTGCGCACGAATGTGTCCGACCTGTTTTTCTGTTATATTGCACTTTTGTTCCTTTTATTAGTAAATAGACACAACTATGTACCTACAGGGGGTGTATCGGCACATGCGCCCTCATACGTAGGGTAGAAGGGAAGAGTGATCAATGAATTGGAGGCGTTCCCCAAGCTGCGCTCAGATCAGTGCGTCTGCTCGTAAATCTCATGACAGCAACCATCCCTCTTTTTTTTTTTTTTTTTTTAATTTTATTTAAATAGGTTCAGAGCTAATTAAATTCTTAATATATCATTATAGCGTTCAGAGCTTGTTTGTGCAAATTTATCGCTTACCCGGTGTCTTGTTGGTGGGGTTTGACTGCATGAGATTGGGGGTCCCATGTTCCCGCATTTGAATGGAGCAATGGTTGGTGCATTTAAACTCTGGGACTGTCTGGGGTAGCGGAGAGCTGGGTTGTATCTTGGTCGGTCCCATGGACTCTGGGTGCAGGGGCTGGGGAAGCCCTATAGACTTTCGGTGGAGTGGCTATGGCAGTCTTAGGGTAGGTTCAGTGTATCGCAATATACCTTCACTAGCGCGGTTGGTACTTTCAACGCGAGGCAGCAACCTGTCTATTACACTCTTCTATTTCTCGGCGTGTAATGTACGCCTGTAAAAGGAAGTGACGGGTTATGCGCTGAGCAAAACAATCGTAAAATACCCGTTGACTGAATAAAGATGGTGATTTTACTAGTAACATTCTTTTTACCGTGTTTACAGGGCAAATTTCGACGCAATTATGTGCCAAAGTGCTATGGGCAGGGGGCGGCCCGGCAGGCTATGGGCGGGGAGGGTGACCCGGCAGGCTATGGGCGGGGGGAGGGGGGGGATGGCCCGGCAGGCTATGGGCGGGGATGGCCCGGGGAGGGGGGGTGGCCCGGCAGGCTATGGGCGGGGGCGGGGGGGGGATGGCCCGGCAGGCTATGGGCGGGGACTGACCACTTCTTCATTAAAGTATGGGGGACACGTCTCCAAAGGATAAGTCTTAAATGTCTGTGGGGGTCTGGCCAATGGGAAACCCACCGTTAACCAAGCGTCTTTCTGGAGAGGGGTGAATTTGGTGCGCAGCCTCTCCATTCAGAGACTATAGGACTGCTGGAGATAGCAGAGTACAACCGGTGCTATCTTAATCGGTCCCATTGGATTTAAAAGCTGTGGCAGTGCAGGTACTTGACCATCGCTCTACTCGGACAGGAGGACACCCCACCACAGGGTAGGTAGCCATTCCATTCGAAGACTCCAAATTAGATGAGGCCATGCTCGGCCATCTCCTTCGATCCACATAGGACTATGTTCTCCTAACCAGTGAGGGTCCTAGCGGTCAGACCCCACCAATTCCTATCAGTGGTTCTGGTGTCACTCCCCTTAGGACACAAGTGCTGGCTGCTCGCCCTTTAGCCGCGTTTCCACCTTTTACTCCGGTCACATTGTAACATAACGTTTTTGGAGTTGGACGCTCAGTCGGCTGAAGGCGGCCGTCGGAGACTCCAGTCGTACGTGCACCTTCTGTGTCTTTGCTTTATCCGCTCTTGCTTAGTACAATATTCTCGTTCTCTTTCTATGCCTTTACAGCCGGGCGGACTCTTCAGTCTTCTTTCTGCCGAACACAAAGCTTCAACGTTTGTCCTTTTTTTTTTTTTTTAATGGATTTTTTTAATAATAGAAAAACTATAGTTGGAATACAAGGTGCACAGTTTCAGTTGGTAGGACCCTAAACGATGGAAGGAGTCTTCACCTTTCCGTAGATATGACCTCCAGATGTTGCTTTGTTGGGGGTTTGGCCTCTATAATCTGCGCAGGCTTCGTTGCTGTCATGGTGTCAGGACGGAGCGGAGCGGCTGCTGATTTTTCACCTTTTTCATGTGTCCAGTGTATAGAAATATATTGAATATTATAATCCGACTGTCTGTTTTTTGTTATCTTTTACTTATGGGGCAAGGCGTTAAGCGATTTTTGTGAAGAATGTTGCTTGCAATAGTTTTTGGGGAGTAATGGGTACATCATTTAAAGCAGTCTCTTGAAAAAGAGTCTGGTACCTAGAATATAAGGTCTCTTTAGTGCTAGGATACCTGCTTCTAGGCTCCACACCAAAGGTCTCCAGCTGTTGCAAAACTACAACTCTCAGCATGCTCCAAAAAATGAAGATTGGAGTTTAGCAACACTTGTTAATCTAGGGCAGTGGTATCCGCTAAACATTATGCTGAAGACGACCTATGGCAGCCAACGATGGCAGTTTTGCCGCTACAAGTTGGAGACCACTGCCCTACATCAATACTCCCCAATCTCTGGCTGTCAGAACATGCTGGGAGTTGTAGTTTTGCAACATTTGGAGAGCCGTAGATTGAGCATTAATGTAGGACAGTGGTTTTTAACCTGAGGCTCTGCAGTTGTTGCAGAACTACAACTCCCAGCCAGAGATTGGGGAGTATTGATGTAGGGCAGTGGTCTCCAAAACTGCCATCATTGGCTGCCATAGGTCGTCTTCAGCAGATGCAGGTTGTGTAATGTTAATCTAGGGCAGTGGTCTCGGCTCAACAAGTGTTGCTAAACTCTAATCTTCACCTCCTTGGAGCATGCTGAGAGTTGTACTTTTGCAACTGCTGGAGAGTCACAGATTAGAGAGCATTGAGCCAGGGCAGTGGTCTTCAACCTGTTCTTCACCATCTGCAAAATTACTAACTTTTGGCTGTCAGAGCATGCTGGGAGTTGTAGTTTGCAACAGCTGGAGAGTCACAGATTAGGGAATATTGATCTAGTTCACTATTCTCCAACCCAGTGCTGAAAAATGACCACTTTTTGCCTTTAGGAGCATGCTGGGAGTTGTTGTTGTTCCACAGCTTGTGGAATGTTGATCTAGGGCAGTGGTCTCCAACTTTGACTTGCTGACTGCTGCAAAACTGTGACTTTCGGCTGTCTGAGCATGCTGGGAGTTGTAGTTTGCAACAGCTGGAGTGTCACAGATTAGGGAATATTAATCTAGTGCACTGTTCGCCAACCAGCTGCTGAAAAACTACACCCTTAGTCTCCAATTGTGACTTGCCGACTGCTGCAAAACTGCGATTTTTGGCTGTCTGAGCATGCTGGGAGTTGTAGTTTTACACCAGCTAGAGAGCTACAGGTTTGCTGTGCACCACAAAGAGCCTTAATATTTACTGCACTGTGCCGAGAAGGGCAATGAGAGAAGCAATTTCTAGCAGTGTTTATCAGCGCTGAACGAGTCTCAGGAGCCGCTGCACCTGGGATTGTGCTGCTTCTACTTAACCTTTTTTGTATTGATGCTTTCAAAAAATATCAAAGTGGCTTCAGGCCCGAGCGATTGATTTTTATCCTTTCTTATGTTACGAAGTAGAATAGTGCAGCGCTCACAGAAGCTTAAATACCGTAGGTGGATTGTGTGCGGCTGCAAAATCACTTTCTATCGTTTTGGTTTGCTTTTCTAATATTAAGGCAAAAGTACCTGTAAAGTCTGTATCTTTTAAAGGGGAACTCCCACCATAGACTGTGATGGGATATTCCAGCACTCACCTGTATCTCTGGTAAAGGCCCAGAAAGTGTCATCTCAGAATGGAGATCCGGTCCGGCTCGCAAATCACTCTGCATTGTGTTCTATTGAAGTTCTTAGTATGGTCGAACTCCAATAGAGCAGGATAGACCACACAACGCTCCCCTGTACAGGGAATTCCCATAGAACAGAATGGAGAACACAGCGCTCACCTGTACTGGGAACTCCCATAGAACAGAATGGAGAACACAGCGCTCCCCTGTACTGGGAACTCCCATAGAGGAGAATGGAGAACACAGCGCTCCCCTGTACTGGGAACTCCCATAGAGCAGAATGGAGAACACAGTGCTCCCCTGTACTGGGAACTCCCATAGAACAGAATGGAGAACGCGGCGCTCCCCTGTACTGGGAACTCCCATAGAGAATGGAGAACACAGTGCTCCCCTGTACTGGGAACTCCCATAGAACAGAATGGAGGACACGGTGCTCCCCTGTACCGGGAACTCCCAAAGAACAGAATGGAGAACACAGCCCTCCGCTGTACCGGGAATTCCCATAGAACAGAATGGAGAACGCGGTGCTCCCCTGTACCGGGGACCTCCCATAGAGAATGGAGAACACAGTGCTCCCCTGTACTGGGACCTCCCAAAGAACAGAATGGAGAACGCAGCCCTCCGTCGAACTCAAAGAACAGAATGGAGAACGCAGCCCTCCCCTGTACCGGGAACTCCCAAAGAACAGAATGGAGAACGCAGCCCTCCCCTGTACCGGGAACTCCCATATAACAGAATGGAGAACGCAGCCCTCCCCTGTACCGGGAACTCCCATAGAACAGAATGGAGAACGCAGCGCTCCCCTGTACCGGGAACTCCCATAGAACAGAAGGGAGAACGCAGCGCTCCCCTGTACCGGGAACTCCCATAGAACAGAATGGAGAACGCAGCGCTCCCCTGTACCGGGAACTCCCATAGAACAGAATGGAGAACGCAGCGCTCCCCTGTACCGGGAACTCCCATAGAACAGAATGGAGAACGCAGCGCTCCCCTGTACCGGGAACTCCAATAGAGAAGAATATAGAACGCAGCGCTCCCCTGTACCGGGAACTCCAATAGAGAAGAATATAGAACACAGTGCTCCCCTGTACCGGGAACTCCCATAGAGGAGAATATAGAACACAGTGCTCCCCTGTACCGGGAACTCCCATAGAGGAGAATGGAGAACACAGCACTCCCCTGTACCGGGAACTACCATAGAACAGAATGGAGAACACAGCACTCCCCTGTACTGGAAACTCCCATAGAGGAGAATGGGGAACCCGACGCTACCCTGTACTGGGTACTCCCATAGAACAGAATGGAGAGCTGTACGCATGTGCGACCTACACTCCATTCTAAGCTGACACTTTTGGGGTCCTGCTCCCAACATAAATGTGGGACCTAGACCCATCAGACTTTGATGGTATCTAGATAGGTTATACCATCCAAGTCCATAGGGGGCGCATCCCTTTAACGTTTGCACCTCCTGTGATAAATGAGTAAAAACATGATGCAATGTATTAGTATTTGTTTGCTGTATAGAAGTTTAGCTGATTTTTCCTCCAGCAGCAGCGACCTCTGCGCCTCCTGTGACTAGGGACATTTCCTAACACCAATTCTCCACCAGAGTTTTATTTTATTTTTGGAGAAAACGCCATTTTTAGCCCTGCATGGAGATTCTATAAAGGGGTAACGTTCCTCATTAGGGAGAGGCACCAGGTGGGTGAGGGGGTGGAGACTTGTATTGAGGTTTCAGTGGAGTGGCTAATGCTGTATATTTTAAAGAGCTCATGGCAAATGACATAGGACTTTTCACTCCCTATTATGTTACATCCATTAGGTGGCGCTGCAGAGTCCTAGTTCATTTCCCATGATCCTTTTAGCATAAATTTAAATATCAGTGAGGTGTTGAATGGTGTTTTAAGTCCCCACCCACCTCCATGGTGCCTCTCCCTAATCGGGAACCTTACCCCTTTCGAGCGAGCTTCTCACCTAGCCAACCGATATTCCACTCTAAAGAGGAGCAAACGCTCTCAAACAGCTGTCTGCAGATGAGTATCTGGTTGACTCCAATCCCATTCACATTGCAAGGCTCAGTGAGTCAGTTTTGAATTGAGGAACACTGCAAGAGTCCGTGATCGTTTCCCATGAACCTTTGGAAAACAGAGACGCTATGAATGTTTTTATTTGCTTTTTTTTTTCCCCCTAGTTGAAGTCAATTAAAAAAAAAAAAACTATAAAATACTGCACGTTCTGCTTTGTACAATTCCAAAGTTGCAGCATGCATGGAAATTGCTAAAATATCATAAAGGAAAAAAGTCTGTATGTGAAACCTCATCCTCTCACAGCAGAACATGCACCGATGACTTCTCCCCGTATGTGAATTTTTGTATTCCAACAATAGTTTTTTCTGAAACCTAAAACGCAAAGTTACCTGAAAGTTATAAATAACTTGCCATAGCTGCTGGTAACGAGTCGTGCCCCCAAATTTGGGGGCAGGTCTAAAAAGTTGTCGACAGATTGGACTTGGGTCATCGCCTGGTGTGTACGCAGCACCCTGTGTGCAGCTTAGTGAGGGCTGAATATTTTTTCATTGAGAGAGATAATTATTGGGGTGAGACTGCTGCTTCCGTCACCCCACGTTTTATTTAATTGTACCTCAGAAAATTGATGAAATGGATAAATTGTGTTTGTATATATGTTAATAAATATTATATCTTAAGCTCGCTGCGTATAAAAGTGTGTAAGGGGGGGAAGACAATGTGCGGGCAACGGTGAGTGGAGCGTGGTCACAAACGCTGGGGGAAAGTTCTAGTTGTACTTTTAACTTCATTTTTAGCTTGTTCAAAAAAAAAAAAAAAACAAGAAAAGGCAAAGTTGTTAAGGGTAATAATGCAGAAAAAAATTACCTGTGAATCTTGTCTGGTCCATTTATGGGAACCTACTGCACTTGCCCGCATTCTCCACCAAACTGATACTGACGTCTTCTCAACAAACTTTCTTGTCTCACATGAAAGCGGTGTAAAACTTTTGTTTCAGGTAAGATTTTAATTTTGGGGGGGGGGGGGGGGGGAAGCTGGAGAAAAAAATTTGAGTTACCGTATGTAGTGCATGTGTTAAGATGATGCCCTGAGTGACTGAGGCAAAGAAAATGCTTTTATGTGTATTACTCTGTGGTTTGTCATGGGCTCTTGTATCATTTTCTTGCAAGATCTGTGTTGGGTGTATAAGGCAGTATAGGGATAACCTATTTCATGTAAAGCCCCCTCAAAAGACAAGGGGACTTTCCCTTTGGCTACAGAGAAAAGGATTCTATCTCGAGAGGAGAAAAGCATTCTTCACTGTAAGAACTGTAAATCTGTGGAATAGCCGCCTGTGGAGCTGGTCACAGCAGGAATAGATGAGGGTTCCAGGAAAGGCTTGGGTAACTACCTGAAACTAAAGAATATTAATGCGTATGTAGCCATGTAAAATTCTGGATCCTGGCTGGTGGTGGTTCTGGGGTCAGAGATGGGGTCTACCCTGGAGCAGATTGGTTCTTGTCTTATGGGTTTCAGGGCATTAACCAGTGGTGAGGCTGGGCTTGGGGCACCAGCTGCCATGTGAGGGAACCCAGTGTTCACTGAATGAGCATTTGGACCCTGGCTCTCTGCTCTGTAGCGGGAGCATAAGCAGTGGTTTCAGGGCCATCTTTTCCATTGGGCACACTAGGCAGTTGCCCGGGTGCCCCACCAGTATGGGGCCCCCAGGTGGTAAATGTTCGTCCCAGGAATTCAAGACGCATACCCTGGATCCCTTGACTTAATTAACGGTTTGCATGTTTTTAGGACGTAGAAACAGTTAAAAACCATTGGGGAGAAGGGAACCAAAGCTCCCTGACCTGCAAATAGTCTTGCAGGCTACTGGTGTCCAGACATAAATGGTGTAATAATATGAGTGTGCTTGGGGGTGGCTAGAGGCATGGCCTAGGGAGATGTCATGTATTTGGGCAGGGCCCACTGCAGTGTTACGCAGTGTTCTGCTATACATTAGTATTACAGAACAGTATCCTAGGGATGCAAGCGCAGTGTGCCAACTGCCAGCCGGGAATCTAATGAAGCCCCCGTGACCCCTGCCATCTCTCTGCCCCTATTAGACAGCTGTAACTGCACCCTGTTCTGCTATATATTAGTATTGCAGAACAGTGTACAAGGGATGCAATCGCAGCGTGCCACCTGGCAGCTGGGAATCTAATGAAACCCCCCGAGACCCGTCATCTCTCTGCCCCTATTAGACAGCTGTAACTGCACCCTGTTCTGTTATATATTAGTAGTGCAGAACAGTGTACCAGGGATGCAATCGCAGCTATAACTTCACACTATTCTGCTATATATTAGTATTGCAGAACAGTGTGCAAGGGTTGCAATCACAGGGGATGCAATCGCAGCTATAACTTCACACTATTTTGCTATATAGTAGGGGCCCATAATGCTGTGGTTCATCGCAGTATTGCAGCCGGAGAGGACGCACTTGTAGGAATAAGTCAATGATTTTTCATCTGGAAGTGAAATATAATGACATCGACAAATCTCTGTATTCTCTGCCGTTTCCTGACGCCGATCGTGGTGAAGCGCGTTGTATATATAAACCCCCCCCCCCCCCCCCCGCCCGCACCTCTCCTGCTGCAGGAGGCCATCTCCGCGCCCCTGCACTGTTCTAAATCAACGCTCTTGTTATTTGCCAAAGGTAAATTGATTTTCCGATAACCTTTCCAGCCTCGGATTTGTTACAGTTGGAATAAACGTGGAACGTTCGGGTCCTGATGTTATTACAGGTGATGCAAATACTACAGACATCAGTCACCATAAGCTTCCTGTGTGAGGCGATAACTGAGCGCAGGGCTGGGGTCTGGCGTCTGCGGGAGCCCAGAGCTGGAGAACGCGAATCCTTCATCCTCCGACCGTCTCAAACCGCCGCCGCTATTCGGAGATTTTCACCTGCCTAATGTGGAGATCTCCGAATAAAGTCAATCACCGGTTAATCAATGCTGTCTGAGGACGCGTATATGTTATGCAATTCATATGGATTCAATCGTTCATACACTCCTTTATGATTTCTTTTACTCTTAAAGGGGCACACCACACTGATTGGCTTTAAACATGTATCAGAGGTAAATTATCAAATACATTGCAGTTCTGATTTTGCTTCCTTTCTGAGTTACAGCAGTTCTTATCTCCTGCTTGTGTAAATAAGCTTCCCTAGGACACTGGGAAGAACCGCCCACAGCCTGAACAGGAAGTGGGAGCCTGAAGCTGTAGAACCGCCCACAGCCTGAACAGGAAATGGGATCCTGAATCTATAGAGCCGATCACAGCCTGAACAGGAAGGGGGAGCCTGAAGATGTAGAACCACCCACAGCCTGAACAGGAAGTGGGAGCCTGAAGCTGTAGAACCACCCACAGCCTGAACAGAAAGTGGAAGCCTGAAGCTGTAGAGCCACCCACAGCCTGAACAGGAAGAAGGAGCCGCAAGATGTAGAACTACCCATAGCCTCAACAGAAAGTTGGAGCCTAAAGCTGTGGATCCACCCACAGCCTGCTGACTGTACTGCTGAATCTCTAAGAGGACCCGTTGAAGAGCCTCTGTTAGGTCCGTTATATGACGGATATGAACGACAGCTGATGGACCCCATGGACAACAGTGGGATAAAGTGAGTTTCCATAATTTTTATGGAGAAATAGCATCCTGCACTATTTTTCTGCAATTTCTGGCAGAAACGGCGTCGGAGGCTTTAAACAGAACCTCTGCTGCAGATGTGGCCTAACAAATCCATCAAGAACAGATCCTGCTTCTGTTTGTTCTCTACTCTCCTCCTCTCTTATTTCAGTGTAAGAGACATTAGGAAGGAGGGAGAAGAGGTTGTACACAACAGTTGAAAGCTTGGAGAGTAGGAGAGCATCCAAGGAGGGCAGTTCACACAGACTACTGAAAAGGCAGTAAGCACAAAAGGCAAAGGGGAGTGTCAATCACCTGTGTAAAGGTTTAGAAAGAAAGCAGAGCACCCACTGGAAACTGTAGACTACTAATCAATCAGAGCTCACATCCAGCATGTGTTACTGGGAGGACACCCCACATGAGAGCGAGTGATGGCAGCAGCATCCTGGACACACACAGCTCACATCCTGCATGTATTACTGGGAGGACACCCCCACATGAGGGCGAGTGATGGCAGCAGCATCCGGGACACACACAGCTCACATCCTGCATGTATTACTGGGAGGACACCCCCACATGAAAGCGAGTGATGGCAGCAGCATTTTGGACACACAGTCACATCCAGCATGTATTATGGTAGGACACCCCACATGGAGAGCGAGTGATGGCAGCAGCATCCCGGACACACAAGCTCAATCCAGCATGTAT